>AVPN01000869.1:8147-31318 GCA_000695325.1 Pleurobrachia bachei
GGGGGGGGGCGACATGTTAATTTTGTTAACTTTGTTAATATTAACATCCAGAAAACAGGTGATTTATTAACAAATTAACAAAAAGTTAACAAACGTTAACAAATGCCATTTACGCCATCTAAAACCCCTTTACCTGCTTTAGCACGTGTTTTTGGTATTTAACACTTGTTCTGCGATCATAGGTGTTCCTTCTGCACGATTTGCATACCCCTACTACCTCTATCACGACTTTTCTATAGCGATTTGTTCCATTAATGGTCATTGTGTAACTTTTAATAAAAACCAGCCAAACTAAACCACAATTGAAGTCAAATTACCCTAATCCACATTTTCCAACCCTAAAAATTAAATAAGACTCATGAATTTACCTAAAAACGAAAAATATCCCAAAAATAGATTTTTCTAAAAAAACACAAGGATTTGTAGCGAAGCAAATTTTCAATATTTGACCAAAAAATTGATTTTGGAAAAATTTTAGTTCTTTTGCCAACAGAAACGTTGTAAATCATCTTTTTAAATCCAAAGAATCGATTATCAATGAAAAAGTTACGTTAAAGCGAGATTTTGTACGCTAAATTGAAATTTCTTGGATTTTTGAATTTTCATCGATTTTGACCCAAAGAACCTGATTGTCGGACTATGGTTATCGGAAGAGGCCTTGTTTGTTATATGAGTCATTAAACTACAAAATTAAACCAGTTTAAGTCGTATTATCAACCAGTAAGAACAGTTTTTTAGCATTTGTTAATTTTGTTAATTTTGTTAATTAACGTTAATTAACAAAATCGAAAAAAAAGAGGTGATTTATTAACAATTAACATGTCGCCCCCCCCAACAGTATTAATTCTTTTTACCTGTACTAGTAGTACCCCCAGTCACCATAGTATCTACACTAGGTAGAGAATGATAGGACAGGAAGTGGTGGGATCGGGGAATCCCAGGCAATCTTCCAAATAGGTCAACATATGTGATTAGGAACTGCTCTGGTACCAACCAGATATGCTCCCTGGTAGTGGGGTGTAGGTTCTCTTCAAATGCTACCACGTCCCTAACACTCACATCACCTGCAACGGAGAAGGGTAGTTTGTATATCATAGCTCAGCCTTTCGAGAGTTTCAGTTACCTGACGTTACTTCTATAGAAGAATTAGGGAATAGATTCTATAGACTTCTATAGGAATCTATTCCCTAACTTTTATCTCCTGACACGATCTGGCTGTTAGACTGTTTCGTGCGCCCCGCCTGTGAAGTATTCCACTGCGGTAAATGAAGTTTTGTTTTGGGAAGAAAGAAAAAATGCGACGCCCACTATGCGAGAATATATGAAATTTAACTATGAAGTTAACTATGAGATGGTTGAGTTCTCAGTAGAGAAAAAACTCCCCTTGTGGAATTGTGATCGTGTGTGGGCCTGTCGGGGGATGAACATGTGATAAAACTCCAATCAAAATTCATCATGTGACTCATTATCTGTCAAAGCAAATAATAAGTCAATATATAACTTACCTAGAAGTAGTGTTGTGAGGGGAGGTAGAAGGTCGCTCCTGTTGTGATAGGGGCTCGTTACTCTCTCAATAAACCCCTCGTCCCTCACGAACAACTCTGTAAATAGTTGGAAACTTTTTAAATAAAGGGCGGGGTACGTGTCCTTTAATTCATTGGACGTGGCGTGTCAGCCTTTGTTTTGTGATCGGAGAAGGAAGTATCGGTTGTGATGAACAATGGGTCACCTGTCCAGCGACACGTCCTATACCCGATATATCTGAGCGGAAACTTGTTTTGTTCAACCTCTTTACTTTTGGGTCGAACAAGGCAAGCGGAAACTGGGTCGACGCTCCCCCCCAGGTCAGCTGCTCAAACTTCTCTGTCATGTTCAACTTCATTACATTTATAGAAGATAGAATATGCCAGAGTTTTTGAGAAGAAAAAACTGTCAGATCTGTCATAGCAGTTCCCTTTTTGTTTCAGGTATATATATTCTACCTTGTTATGTGTAGTGTCACTTGATTGCTTCTAGAAACTAGAGTTTCAGTTAAAACTGCCAGGATATTAGCAATGCTAGGTCACAGCTACCTTTTATCAATTGTATCTGGCTGCAGCAACTGTATTATGACTGAAATTGTGCTCTCTACAGCTGACGTGAAGCTGCATTCTTATTTGTTCGTTAGACGCACTTCCCTCATAAGTACTTTATATTTGGAGGAGAATCACGTTACCATGGTTACCATGGTTACCATAGTTACCATTGTTACCTATACCTGAGGTGCTGATATGAACGTTGTATTTCTGGCACATGATAGGACAGGAAGTGGTGGGATCGGGGAATCCCAGGCAATCTTCCAAACAGATCAACATATGTGATTAGAAACTGCTCAGGTACCAGCCAGATATGTTCTCTGGTAGAGGGGTGTAGGTTCTCTTCAAATGCTACCACGTCCCTTACACTCACATCACCTGACGGAGAAGGGTAGTTTGTGTGATCATAGCTCAGGCTTTTCAGAGTTTCAGTTAGGACGTTACTTCTATAGAAAAATAAGGGAATAGATTCTATTAATATAACTTTCACCTCCTGACACGATCTGGCTTGCCTAGTTAGACTGTTTTGTGTGCCCCGCTTGTGAAGTATTGCACTGTGCTAAATGAAGTTTTGTTTTGGGAAGAAAGAGGAGATGTGCAGCGCCCACTATATGCGAGAATATGAAAGTTAACTATGAACTTAACCAACTACTTAACTAGTCGGGAACTAGTCGAGTTCTCAGTAAAGAGAAAACAACTCCCCTTGTGGAATTGTGATCGTGTGTGGGCCTGTCGGGGATGACATATATTACTTCCAGGAACCGAATACTAGTCCCTGATTGGCCGATAAAGAGTCACGATTTCTGATTGGTTTATTACTTGTTTCGGTCGGTTCCTAATTGCATCGCGTGCGTCCAATTAAACGTATAACTCACCAAGAAGTAGTGTTGCGAGGGGAGGTAGAAGGTCACTCCTGTTATGATAGGGGCTCGTTACTCGCTCAATAAATCCCTCGTCCCTCACGAACAACTCTGTAAATAGTTGGAAACTTTTTAAATAAAGAAGAGGGGTACGTGTCCTTTAATTCATTGTACGTGTCAGCCACACAACCTTTGTGCTCGGGGAAGGAAGTATCGGTTGTGATGAACAATGGGTCACCTGTCCAGAGACACGTCCTATACCCGATATATCTGAGCGGAAACTTGTTTTGTTCAACCTCTTTACTTTTGGGTCGAACAAGGCAAGCGGAAACTGGGTCGACGCTCCCCCCCAGGTCAGCTGCTCAAACTTCTCTGTCATGTTCAACTTCATTACATTTATAGAAGATAGAATATGCCAGAGTTTTTGAGAAGAAAAAACTGTCAGATCTGTCATAGCAGTTCCCTTTTTGTTTCAGGTATATATATTCTACCTTGTTATGTGTAGTGTCACTTGATTGCTTCTAGAAACTAGAGTTTCAGTTAAAACTGCCAGGATATTAGCAATGCTAGGTCACAGCTACCTTTTATCAATTGTATCTGGCTGCAGCAACTGTATTATGACTGAAATTGTGCTCTCTACAGCTGACGTGAAGCTGCATTCTTATTTGTTCGTTAGACGCACTTCCCTCATAAGTACTTTATATTTGGAGGAGAATCACGTTACCATGGTTACCATGGTTACCATAGTTACCATTGTTACCTATACCTGAGGTGCTGATATGAACGTTGTATTTCTGGCACACATTAATCCTCAGATTGTTGATGGTAGTCGTTGTTATGGAGATATAATTCCACCCTAGCTCCTCAATCATACGACATACCCCAGCAACGGTTGCTGTATTATCCGCCCTCACACTGAAAATAAATTGTCAAAATAATAAAATATAAATTAATAAGTTCATGTCAGACAATAATTATCCTATGTATTACATACTACATAGCTTGTCATATTCAGTGCAGAAATTTGATGTAACCACCCCAAAATATTTATAATGTCATTCTCCGCTCTTTCCCTTTTATTCTCTTGCACCCCCTTCTTGCACAACTCTTTAGAAGAGTTCCCTATGCCTCAATAGATTCGACAGTCGAATCAGATCTATAAAATATATTTGTCACACTTCACGTGTCTCCTTTTATCATGGCACAGAGGGGGTCATAATGGTATCAGTGTTATGATCGATTACAAAGGGAGGCCTCTATCATATCTTACCGTTCTGTACTGTTCTTCAAGACCAAACCGCGTAGGAAAGCTAGAGTCTGAACATTAGAGAATGCTATTGCCTTGTTTGACCCTCCCTCTCCACGGAGTCTGAACATTTCGGGATGCTGCAGGTGTTTGATCTGTTTATATTTTACAATTGTTTAGATCTTCCTACCTCTTTCTCGACTTTCAGATTAAATTTCAGTGAGCCTGTTTTTAATTCTTCCATTGTTTTGTTTTGTTTTCTGGAGTGGGGAGTCACATGAGCTAAAGCTAGTGTGGACTGGAGTTTCATTCAGATCAATCACAGAGAATTGAAAGTTTTACTTAAAGTAAACCCGGCCCAGAGAGGCCTTATATTCGCAGCTGCTATTTCCCTTGATTTCTCTAAAGTTACCACACTACTAAAATCCACTCTAATTCAGGTTATAACCACCCAACATCATGTCCGCCAGCCTATACCGTGACACCTACTCAACCCTTGATCGTGCTCTGCTAATCCTCTGGTGTGCTACATGTCTCCTCCTCTCAATCTCAGGAAACCTCCTAATCCTCCTCACCTCAACAATTGTGATCCCAACCACTAAAGTAGACCAGTTCACAACCATCCTGCTGAGAAACCTGGCAGTTTCAGATATAGGTTACACCCTGACCCGCATTCTACCCTCCCTCCTTTCTCACGTCATGTACGGGTGGGCTCTAGGAGATGAGGTGTGTAAAGTCGAGGCATACATGTATCTTGTACCAGTGTTTGCGTCCATGTGGTTGATCCTCCTGCTCAGTCTAGTGAAAGTGTTTGTCTGTCTCTTCCCTCTCTCTGTGGTGGACATTAATACCAGGACTGCCACAATCCTCTGTGGGGTGGTGTGGGTGGTATCATCGTTACCATCCATCATTGCCATAGCAACAAGGGTTCCAACACAAGTTAACATGGAGATAGAAGTTGTGTGTGAACAGGTGCCCAACAAGACCATACCCTTCCAATACTTGTTTGGCATCCTAACCAACCTAGAGATGTGGGTACCATCCCTCCTGATCATCCCTTGTAACATCACCCTTTGGCAGCTAGCCAGCAGATACACCAGGTCACACAACATGTCCAACAGGAGAGCCATCACAACCGTCCTCTCCATCTCCATCCTCTTTACAATCACCTGGATCCCAACACTAGTGGAGGACGCCTGGAGATTCTTCGGGGATGGAGAGAGCATACCACTCTGGTTTAATAAGGCACATTTGAACTTTTACTTTATCAGCGCGTTTGGTAACCCGTTCTTGTACGCGTTTATAAACAGACGGTACAGGGAGGCTGTGAGGAACCAGATAGCGCTGGCTAGCATCAGTACTGAGGGGATTATCAAGAAGATAACTGTGAAAGCAGGGAGGAGCGTTACGAGTGGGAATACAACAGAGGTTAACAGTGATCAGGGAGGAGGGGGAGGGAGTTATAAGGCTGGGAGGGTGTCCCTTGCTGCAATAGAGGTTACTAGTGATCAGGGAGGTAACTATGGAGGTAACTATGGAGGTAACTATGGGGTAACTAGTGATCAAGGAGGTAACTATGGAGGTAACTATGGGGTAACTAGCGATCAAGGGGGAGGAGTTAGTAAGAGAGGGAAAACTCTGTAAATTGTTCAGTGTTCAGCAAAAACACATGAAACCTGTTGCCCCGTGTTCGATTCTTCAAAATGAAACCACAGAAACTGCTCTGTCTGGTGTCACTGCCTCGATATAAGAGCATTTCCAGACAGAATGAAAAATAGCTGTTTATTGATCGCTTCTCCACATGTGGAGTACACCGCTCAATTGTTCGAGCTGAGCTGTATTAATAAAATAGATTTTTCCTCTGTGAGAGTGTACCTATTTGTTGTGTAAATTATTATTTGCATTTTATTCCACCTTATTCAAGGATGAATTATTTCCCTCTATCATAAAATTCCCAGCGAAACCTTCACCTGCACCCCTGAATCCTGATACTGTACTGACATTTAATTTCACCCAATTCAAGGATTTATAATTTCCCAGCTTAACCTGCACCCCAGATACTGACAGGATATGAATCACTATCAGAATTAAGACAGGTTTTCCTTTGAACAATACCAATCCAGCGAGAGCATCTCTTTGAATAATATGTCACTCAGTTTTAATGGGAAATTTCCCAGAGAATTCTAAGTTTTTAATGGATGCCGTGCCTCTCATTGAAGCGAGATATATGCTACGTTAATAAAACCATTCTTACCTGGTGAAGTAAGGGTATCTGTCGGTGTTTTCAATTACATCCCTATCCACTGCCCCCATGGTGACTTGCCGGATTTGGTAGGCAGTGGTGATGTCAAGGATAGATCGGAGCTGGGTGGTTGATACTGGCCCAACTAGACCTGGGGAGAGGGTATTAGAGATACTGGTCCAACCAGACCTGGGGAAGAAGGAGTGGATCAGTGAGAGGGGGATTAGAAAATATGGTTATCCAGGAGTATTTTAGATCAGGTAAAAAGGGAGGGGACTGAAATATTCCCAATATCATTCAACAATAGTCATTTGGGATGGTTTTGTTGACAGGGTATAAACGGTGCAGCTTAAAGTAAATAGGTAAGGGTGTGGTTATAAACGACTTGGGCCGTTTAAATGGGAAAGGTCTTTTAATCAGACATGTTGAAATGATTACGGGGAGGAGATATATATAAAATTGAGCACTATCATGAATTCATTCTCTGTCACTGTCAGGCATCGTGCTGACCCTTCTTTAGAAGAGAGGAGCGATAAGAGTGATCTGCAGGTATCACGCTGACAGCTTTGTCAAGCCTCGTCAGACAGACAGAGCTAAATATTCTTACGAAGACGTCTTGGAGACTGGAGTGAAAGAGAAATGTATTCTTCAGTAACACGGGGAGTGGGAGGGGTACAATCACCGAAAAGTCTCTGACAATACAACGGTTCTTTGAAAGAAATGAGAACAGGGGGTCAGGCCAATGCTTCGACAGAAAACTCAACTTACCAGCAACACGCGAAGAACAGCTGGATATGTGAGACATTACGTGACGTGAGCCGATAACACTGCTACTCTTCGTATCCACTACCAGCCCCGTCACAGACCTGTAAATACAAGTGGGGGGTGTTACGGGGAGCGGGAGTATGTTATGATCCGGATAAATTGATTCGTACACGCAAAAAAGGTCAATTCAAGTTCATATTATTACATGCGTTAGGGGGGGGGGTCGGTGTTCAAGCGATAACATTGAAAGTATTAGTGTCCTGACCTGTTATAGTGGGTGTTGATATGATTTGTAAAATGTCTGCCAAGTAATCCACCAATCATCCTCTCTTGCCCAGATTCGGTGGTAAAATCAAATGCTCCAACAAGGGTTAACCTGTTGTTAACATCTCCCGTTACCATGGTTACCAATACCAGTGCAGCAATAATCCCATGCATGATAACACAATGCAGTCCCGCTATCTACATCCAGGGATGGTGGAATTACTTTGTAGATACCCTATTAACTTGACGCCATGATGTTGAGTAACAACAAGTGATGCCAGAAATATTGACGAAAGAAATCTGTATATTGGCTGAGTACAAGCAGTATACTCAGCAGTTAAGATCAAGACAGGAAGGAAAACAGAGTAAGATACAATATGAGTCTGGAAGTAAGCTACATGAGAAGAGTTAAAAAACAGTAGAACTGTTGACACTTGAAAATGAATGAAGAACAGAACACTACTGTACACATCTCTAAGTGTTGTGTGTAGTTCTTTTTGACAAGTTGCTTTTGATGACTGATGTGATGTTTATTGTCAATGGCATGGCTGTAATTAAACGCATTATTAGTGCATGTAATCAACATACATGAAGACATATACATGCTAGGGTGGTAGAAATATTATGAAGCACTAATTTCTGTGGCATGTCCGTGGTTTAGGAATATGCATGCCATAATTATGCCAAGCCTTTTCTAGACAAATAGACAGGCCACATTGACATATTGCTGGGAGAATTAGGACACAAACGTTAGGACGGGGGGATTAGGAAACAAACACAGTAAAACATTTTTGGGAATTGATCAAGGCAGCACGAAAGACAAACTGATACACAAACTGAATACTAGTACGAGATGCATAATGTTGAAAGTTCAGCTACTTTATAAATAAATTGAGAGACAAAGTAGCCAGGAAGTAACTTGGCAGTCTTGCTCTGAGTGCTGCCTGTCTACTGTCTAAAGAACAGACACAGCAACTATTTCCATAGTACACACAACTATTATATAAACAACAATGAACACTATGTACTGGCTACAGTTCAACCCAATTCTCTCTTGTTGAGTAAGGGTTGAGAGAGGGTCCTCCACCCCTTACTCAACCTAATTCCCTCTCCGCAAAACATGAATCTCTACAGTACAAAGCGTACTCTAAAACAAAGTCGGGGTAAGGTGTCTGGGTGTCAGTTTGTGATGTGCTGCAAACATTATACACATGCAGATCGGATTGAAATAAAAAGAGAAATAGAGATAGGGGCCGGGGATGGGGAGGTAAAAAGAGAGATGAGGGAGGGGGGATAAAAAGAGAGATGGGAGAAAACAATCAAAAACAGGTGTGTCTTGATGATCTTCCTTTATTTCTGGCTTCCTCTTAGTCTTACAGCTGCCGCCGCGTCTTCATTTTCTAGTACTATCTCGCTTCATCTATTGACTCGCTTACACACTCTCTATCTATGTCTCTCTCTCAGTCTCTCTCTATTTCTCTCAGTGTCTCTCACTATCTCTCTCTCTCTCTCCCTCTCTCCCTTTCTCTGTACCTTCCCGCCCATGTACAGCTCTACATGTGCAACTAGAGCCAACAGTAATTCACCCAATTAGTAGCACAACAGCGCGGGAATGACCAAATTTACAAACAGAAAGAACGTCACGTTCTGAAAGTGGAGCATATATGTTGACAGAGAGGAGTTGTAATGTTCATTGTTTGTTGAGTAACAACAAATCTTTAGGCTGGATGCCGCACGGTACAGTCTGCACAAGTCAAAGAAAGGGTTGAAATATTGACAGAGACATAGAAAGATAGAGCTAGAGAGGGGGTCAATGTTAATGACAACAGAAGGAATTATTGTAGGAGGCTAACAACAACTATTAGCATTCAAATTATGTCGTATACTAGAAAACAACATGAACATAATGTGTGGTCACTAGCCGGTCACACATACTATTACAGACACTCATGGGCATAAAAACCACAAACATGTCACTGTATCACCAACATGGTAGTTAGACAAACAAAACAAGACAATGTACAATGTATATTGTATCTGTGTACTTGCATATCCTGCATAGTGCATGCTATGTTTCATTCAAAATGCAAAACTTCTAGTGTAGGTAATCTTTTGACTCCTGCAGGAGGCTTGAAAGAGGTAGGTAATATCTTGGCTCATGATGCTCCAAACAGGGCGAGGCTAAAGTGTAGACTATACAACAATAGTGCCAGAAGAGACGCGGCATGAGTGAGGGCATTAGTCTTGGCAGCTGCAGCAGGGAGAAGGAGAGGGAGGAGGTATAATTTAGATCTGACAGTGCGAGATAGGATTAGAACGTGCAGGCGGGAAGCCGAAAGAGGCAGAAAGAAACATCTGCGACCTGCGTGTTTGAAGTTTTATACCTAAAGATGCACGTGAGCATGGAAATATTACACATGCTGATCTCTGCAGTATTCCCACGTGTAATACCTGCCACCTGTATTAAGTGGGCTAGTAATAGCATTTAACCGATATAGAGAAGGACAGCTGCTGTGATCCTACCCCGATCCTACACTGGCAGTGAGATCTAGCACTTAACTTGAACTACAGTAACCCTAAATTTAGGGTTACTGTAGTTCAAGTGCCTTTTATGTCATGATAGGGTGCTTGACCCCATGATCGCTTGGCCCTGATCTTTCTAGTGTAATGTGAGGAAACCAATCAAATATAATGATCTGGTTATATTATCTGATCACTGTCTACGGACAGATATATTGGTGAGACTGTAAACACACCAATTAAAAAGTTGAGAATATAATGTAGTGACGTTACAAATAATTAATACAGTCCTATAGATATCTCGTCAACACATAGCATCCTAGAGTCCTACAAATATATATGACCCAACTGATCCTTTGACCTTTAGTACCTGATATTGTCCATGTATTACACCCCTGTTACCTCTCTGTCTCTCTCCCTCTGCGTCTGTTCAAACTAGGTCTTCGTTTCGTCACAAATCTTCGTCATCAGCAGCTGAAGAAGTGGAAAACCATTATTATACTTAATTGGGTGAAGGACAGGAAGACGGGTCAGGGCCAGGGGTGTTGGGTAGGGAGGCTAGGGAGTTTCATACAATTTAACAAGACTCGGCCGTATCGTATAATACTCGAGCTTGTTAGCTGGTAGTTATCGGGAAGTATAGTATACGGACACGATAAAAAATATCGTCTGTAAATGACACAAATTATCACATAGCGCATCTTTACCGGTGTTAATAAACATCTACCTTTAGTTCATAATCATTGTCACATTTTACAGACTGATATTATGACTGCTAAAGGTTTATAGAGGTTTATTGTCCAATTCACTTACAAAAGGCTCCCATGGCATCATTCAAAGCTAGTCTCTCACTATATCCCTCATTGAAATATTCCTCTTCCTCTTCTTCCTCCTCCCCTTCCTCCATAATCTAGGGGGAATAACAAGGTCTTGTAGGAGGGTTTATACAGGGGGTGGGACAGCATGTTGGTTTGAGCATGATGAGAGGGGATCAATAAAAAATCTCTCTTTAAATGCAGAAAATAATAAATCTAGCGGTCCCTAGCCTGGGATGGGAATGGTTATGTTGGGATGGGAATGGTTATGTGATGTGTGTCGTCCTCCTGTGTTCTGAACGATTATCGAGACGCTACGGGTCAATCCCAGTCTCTCCGTGCTATTACTAACACTGCAGAAAACAGAAATGAGTGGAGGCAGCTCACGTCATTACGAGCGAGGATACTTGGAGCCGGCCACTCGAATGATTGAGGAGACCGAACCAAGTATCAAGTAAGTAAGTACCTAGCCGATCTGAACGCAATGTGAGAAATGGCGCCAACAGAGAAGAAGAATTGAATTGTACCTGTGAGTCGACTGTAGCGAATCGTTTCCTCTCCTTCACGTCCTGTTCTCCGTCACTGATGGATGTCTCGGTGTCCCGTCTTATCCGGGCTATAGTTGCATCACATTCACTTCCCAGGTTCTTCAACACATCGTAGTTTATCTGGGGTGAGGGAGAGAGCTAGAGGTACTTGAAGGGTACTCAATACGGGGCTAATTTCATAACGGGGGTGGAGAGGTACCTTTGAAGATACCGATAGGGGGTATCATAGCAGGAGACGGGGGTTAGGGTTTGGGGGATTAGGTACCTTTGAAGATAGCTTCTTCTCCTTAATCATCTTCTCCATCGCTTCACCAGGAGTCTTAGCGGCCCCCGCACTAGTATTAACAGCTCTCTTTACCCTTCGATATTTCCGTTTCGGTTTCGTTCTTAGCTCCTCCTCTTTCTCTCTCCGTTTCTTCTCTCGTTCCTCAAGAAAACCATCAAACTCACCTTCCTGCCATCTGCGTAGGGATTTGACATTTGTTAATGATACCAACCAGGAACCAACCGAATCAGGAAATACTGGTCCCTACTCCCTGATTGGCCGATAACCAGTCACGTGACCTAAATAGCGAGTTCTGATTGGTTGTTTATTTATTTCTGTCGGACGTCGGTTCCTGATACCAACTCACCTTCTCTCTTTGATTTCAATCTCCCAGGGTTTGAGTATAAAAGCACTGATCTCTCCATCATCAATATCAGACCATCCCTCTTCCTCCTCCACTTCTTCTTTCTTTACTATCCGCTGCTTTTTTGGACTGGGCTGATCTCCGACAGCAGGGTCCTATACAATGATGGGAATAAAAACACAGTATTTCGGTAAGGGGTACACCTATATTTAGTTTTCACCTCGGATAAGAGTGCGAATTGGAAAAAATAAAAAGAGCCGGGATTTATGATGAGCACTACCCAAAAGTGGTACACATACCGTTGATGGGGGTGGAGCAGGTCCGCTCTCTCCAGACACATAATCTGGAATAACCCCATAGGCCGTTGCTATGCCTTTAGTCGATGTGGGTCGGTCAGATGGTGGGGTGCTAGCACCTTGTTGGTCACTACTGCTAACTGGAGAGGAAATATATCGGTTAAAAAATCTGAAAAATTCCATGAACAGTTCCAAAAATAAGATTGCTAGCGCAGAGAAGTCACACAAAAAAACAAAAAACAAGACCATACCTCTGGTGAAAACAATACATATTTCGTACCTTCGTTAGTAGGAAAGGCAGGTGCCCTGTAGAGATTTGAGGAGTCACCCCCTCCCTCCAAGTTAACTGCAGCATCCTGGTACTCCTTCTCTAGCTCATCTTTGTAGGATGTCAGCTCCTCCTCCACCTTCGCTATCTCATCCTGGGAGAGGGAACAACCAATCAGAACTCGTTATTTAGGTCACGTGACTGGTGATCAGCCAATCAGGGACCATTATTTCCTGGTATTTACCTCCTTCTGTTTGTGTCGTATTTTGAGCATCTTGTATGCTGGTGGGTCCTCCTCCTCTCCCAGATCGACACTCTCAAACTCCTCTATACTCAACTTACTGCTGGGTGTCTCTGAAAACTCGCGTAACCTGGAACAAACAATAATTGGGGGTTTTAAATTGTTTTTCCCCTATTTTCTTCGAGTAGGAGGTGCCTGCCGGCACCTAAATATTAGGACTTCTATTGAATGATGTGTGTCAATGCTGAATGCAGTACCTTTTAGACATGTGTATTTGCGGAATGATGTGTGTACCTTTTAGATATAGTGTGGGTGTTATTCCTGACGATCTTGGCTATATCGCTGAGGTTCCTACTGCACCCGTGGAGTCTACACGCTACTACGAGGGCAGCCCCACACAGGGAGCTAGGTCTTCTACCTGTCGCCATCCAGTCCCGCTTCATACGGGATACCAACCTGGATGGGGGGGGGTACTTGATTACTCTGCTTACTGCCTATTAAACAACAGTATTAATTTGACAGTGGTATCAACATCCAGACTCTCTCTCTTATTGCTGGCCATCCGACTAGTTGCTGCCCGATAATCAATAGATCTTTTAAGGGCTGGTAAATTGGCAGTGGTAAAATTTTTCTCACACAAGGGTCAAGGGAGGTAGGTCAATGTGGTAAAGTTCTCACCTCATTGCAGTAACACAGATGACATCCCCCTTATCACCCAACTGGAGTCTCTGGGCGTATCTGTTAATGAAGAGACAGGGATCAGCTGCGGGGAGCTTGATGCAGAGGGCGTGGCAGAGTCTCGTGTATACCCTCAGTAGATTAAACATGTTCTCCTGTATAATGGTGGGATCTGATTAGGATGTGATTGGGGAATTGAAAATGAACAGGGGTAGAATTGAATGCTAAAACTGCGGAATAGCGTGTGGTGTGTGCTTGTTGGGGGGCACCATGATCTGAACCGACCGAATCAGGAAATATTGATAACTGATTGCCGATTGGCTGATAACCAGTCACGTGACCTAAATAGCGAGTTATGATTGGTTGTTTACTTGTTCCTGTCGGTTCCTGGCACTTACATGTATTATTTCACTAAAGTCCAGGAGGATGTGTGGGGTATTCTCTGTCCTACAGACAATGTAGAGACAAGCTGCACACACATGACACTTCCTCTTCCCCTGCAGGATCCTCTTACTGCGGAAGGGGGGATTAGGAGGGGAATCAGACGCGGTGGTTAGGAGATGATTTATAATAGGGACACAGTGAATTAAATATCGTTTTATTACTGGACCTCACATCCTGTGCTAATTAATGAATCAATGAAATCAGAGGAAGACTAACCTGAGAGCCATTTTATAGAACATCACAGCACTTTCAATGTGTTGCTGGGCGAGTTTTAGTCGGTTAGCAATGCACACCATAACTCGCGTAGCTTCCTCCACTATCTTTCTCTGACTGTTCTTGTTACAACCTATGTTGTGGTGTGATTGGGTCGTTACAACCTAGATGTGTGGTGTGATTGGTTGAATTGTTCATACAGTGTCAAACGACTCAAGTGATTGGTTGGTTATCTAGTCTGAATGATTGTTACTTTTAAACTACTGAACTACTGTTCTACTAATCAAATTTATTTCTTGAACCTAACTCACTCACAAAAAAGAGTTCACTGTGATTAACTGTCAGGCCAATGCTCTGATCACAGTTCTCGTGCACTTATTTGACAGAATTGAGAATAGGGTCAGGCCTATGCTCTGACAAGTGATTAAAAACTATAATACAGACGTTTATAAGCTGGTACTTCCTAGGTATCTGGTATAGTAATGACATTCTTCAAGCTGACAGCACTGAGATTGTCGGAACAATAGGGTGACTAAAAAAGGGTGACACTAACCGAATTTGTTGGGCAGGTTACCCCCTCCAATAACATTTCCATCATCAGTCACCAATGAACCCATGAAGTGTTTCCTACCCCCACCTCCCTCTCCAAAGGCCATCTCTGACACTATAACCTGAGGAAGGGTGAGTTGAGAGGGTGAGGGAGGGAGAGTTGGGGGCGTGAGGGTCTCTCTCTCACTTTTGTAATTGGGTACCGTGATGGCATTGCAGCGTGGCCCAATAAAAAGGGATGGTCTTAAATCTGGGTTAAATCTTCGTACAAGATGTATTAACTAGACAGCAGGAACCGACCGAATCAGGAAATTCTGATTGGTTGTTTACTTGTTTCGGTCGGTTCCTACTAGACAGTTTAAATAATCTACCTGGTCCTCCAGCACGTTTCCACACCCCATACAAATTGTGTAACCCAAAGCTCCATCCTCATCCACCTGGCTACTACCACAGTTCCTGCATGGTGCCATGATGGGTTGCTATGAGGTGGTTGCTATGGGGTGGTTGCTATGAGATACCGGGGGATACCCTAGCTGATAGTTGGATGTGGCTCTCTTCTCTGCGGAGCCGTTACATTTCGCTACTGATAAATAGTGAGAGTGGTTTAGAGGGTTTAGTTGAAAAAGGGGAAATCGCAGGGGAGGGGATTAATTACCGACAGCAAATTTGGTCCTAAATACTCCCATAATATAAGTTTATCAGAATGTCAAAGTACAATATATTAGATAAATTCCATAAACTCACACGCATTGTAAAGCTCAGCTCGACAATCAAAATTGAAACTATTAATTAAATACACCAAGGTGTGTTATTATAAACACCAAACACCAAGGTGTATATTATCTAAGGTTAAAAGCAGACATAGCCTGGCCCCCAGTGCTCCCTCCAACGTTCTTCCTCTGTTTGGTTTGTCTCATTCCCTTCCTAGGACCACCCTGATCCTGACCTCCCATGTTTGCAGGTTCCTCCGGTGCTGGTGCGAATATCCACGGTTTAATTATACCCGTCCAGAGCTTACCGAGGGCAAAGAGGGGGATAATCAACCATAAGTACCTGAAGAATCTGAGTTAGTGGCAAAGAGTGGTATAACCAACCATAGGTACCTGCAGAACACATGGGAATTATTGGGATGTAGGGGTGGGTCAAAACCAAGTCAGCAATTATCATTCAAGTTACAGATTTGGAACTGCTAGATAATTGTTAGCATAATCCCAAAATAACGGATAGGTAGCATGGCGTGTGTTGATAATTATTGGTAAAATGACTCTCACCAGCAATAGTCAGAGAATAGTGAGAGAATGGTTACTCCTGCAGTAACCAGTAAAATATCCTTCAGATAATCTGTTAACCCTCCATCCATGTTCAGGTCTGTCCCTCCCGCTGCCGCACTGGACATTGACCTGCAATATTGTAACTGTAAGTTGAGGTCAGAGGGGGGGGGGCGGGGCGTCTGTATAAACCCATTGAAGTCCGGGAATATCTACATTTCACAGAGTCCAGTCAGTAGTCCACACTGTGGACCATTATTTAAACCCAATTCATAAGTCCGTATGTTGGACAGTAGACACACGTCCTTCACCTACCCGTAAGTGAGGGAGAGGGTGGTTGCTGCTGAGATGGACATGAACACATGGAACCAGGAGAAACCAAGGAACCATCGGACCACGGCGTACACAACTAATGTAGCACTAACTACACTCTTGTAGAACCTGTGTAAGGGAGCCGCAGTGTTACACACTACACAAGTTGGTGGCGATAAGTTTAAGGAATTGCACTAGCATATCCCGGCATATCACTAATACTCTAATAAGGGAGCCGCGGTGTTAGTACAAGTTGGTGGGGGTGTGACATAAAGGAATCTCTAGTATTATCAAGTCAAGCGATTTGTATCAAACTCACTTTAAAGTTTCTGCATTTGCAGCACGAATCTCTTTCTCTCCCTTTGTCCTTTCCTTTCCCATGTCTACTAGTGAACAGGGAAACTGGTTAGCAAAACGTGTAACAGTAGAAAATGAAAATCAATTGAGGTATAAGATATATTAAAAATACAGTTAACAAACTATCAAAACGAACAGATTAAATATATTTCGGTAGCTACAGAGCAATAAAGTCGGGCTGAGCGCTAATCGGCACAACTGTTTCCCCTCCCTGTATTGTATCATCATCTTTACTATCATCTTTTGAATTGTTTATCACTGATTCTTGGTGCTCAGCTCTCCGTTCCTTTTCTGTTTCCTTATCCTTTGTGGAGGCAACATAGGGGAAGTCGGTGCTGGGCCGGTCAAGGTTTCGTAAGTGGGCGAGGTAGTTTTCCCGCTCGATGGGATATCCCCGGGCATCAGCCACCGCAGATATTGCCTTTTCGGGGGCCCAACCCTCACACTGTATGAGGAACCTGTAATTGGAATGTGAGGGGTCAGATATTGCCTTTTCGGGGGCCCAACCCTCACACTGTATTAGGAACCTAATTGGGATGTGTGGGGTCAGGGGGAGTCGTTCCATGTTCAGCCCTCTCTATTAGTAGAAAGCTGGAACACAGAAAGGGGAAATTGAACAGCGAGAAAAATACATTTGTTGAACACTGACCTGGTGATCATGTATCCTGTTCTATTGACACCATGTGTACAATGTACCAAGATCAGGGCATTAGGATCGGGGTAATCGTGGTAGAAATTGTAGATACTATTCTGGAACACCTCAAATAGATCATCTGAAGGATTCACATGACCCGGACATCTGATCGCACCGAAATGAACATGTGACCTGAGAGGGAGGGGGTTTTAGAGGTAACTGTATCACACGGTTACCATGGTTACCACGGCTACCATGGTTACCACGGTTACCACCGTTACCATGGTTACACATACCTTTCAAACTCGTGTGGGTTGTAGTATTTTGGTGTGTTGGTAAGATTCAACACGAGACCCACGTACTTCCGTCCACCTGTCATATATGAAACAGCTTCAAGGCAATCATCTGGGGTGAACCTGAACAGGGAAGGTGAGTGAATGGTGTCATTTTTCGAATTTTATCAGACACACTATGAACTGTATGTAAAGGGAAGAAAGCAGCACCAAGATATGGGATTGACACATGAACGAATCGAATCAGAATGTATGGGGGACTACCACTACATTGTACAGTGTACAGTGTATACTGTATACTGTAGACTGTAGATTGAACATTTTACAGGGGATTGTATACAAACCTGTCTTTTGTGATGTCATCACTCCTCTTCTTATGGATCTCTCTCTTTAGAGGAGTTTTACACGCTACAATCCGTGTATTACCAATCTCCCTTCCCAGAGGCGTGTAGTCGAGCCAGCCAGAGGGTGGTTTACCTCCTCCCCCACCTCCACGGTTATAGTGTGACATTAATGTGTTACATGCTACAGGGATAGGGTGTTATTTAGGTTGTATGGAGTTTGGGTTGGGGATCTGGGGGTTAAAAGAGTAAAACGCAAAAACTTAGTTTGGATTGGAATTGTCATTATAGAAAAAATAAATTGAATTAAAAGACTCTCGCCTGGTCTCTGAGCCTCGATCTCTGTCTCTATCGTGGCTGCTTCAGTACATGCAACTCTGCATGCAGCTATTACTCTTTTTTTACTACCCTTTCCCTACGATACACTTGGGACCCCTAATCTTGCGTCAAGTATGTGTGTCAGATAATATACCGTGGGGAAATGGTAAATTTTAGTGGTCATTGGGTTATCTGCTATCATCAGTCACACGTGAATCTACGGTCCAACATGGCAAATAACTCATGTGTATGACTAGGTCACATATAACTCCTCACCTCTCTCTCCCTAATACTGCTGAATATCCTGGATATATATGGTTATACGAGCCGTAATTTAGTAATATTGTTTGTGAGTCCCTGAATGCAAACAAATGTCAAAACCCTGACATATCATCACCACCCTCTCAAAACATGTTTATTATAAGGGTGTTTCCCTCTTGTCACCCTCTCCCATTAGTTAAACATCACCTCCTCCAATCTACTCTGTTGACTAGTATAACAACTGCACACCTTACTCTTCACAGGTCCCCCGCTGGTTGCACTGCTCGCAATGGTACTACGATATAACTTCTTCCGTTTCCTGGTTGTGTTCTTGGTCCGAGAGAGAAGGTCCTCGATTAGAGATATACGCTCGATGGTATGACCCCGTGCCAGGTCTACCTCGTTAATAGCGTCCTCGGGGGTGAGGCCCATACAGTCGATTAGATACCGTGATATCATGTAACCTGTGGGGAGAGATATTTTAGTGAGGCCCATACAGTCGATTAGATACCGTGATATCATGTAACCTGTGGGGAGAGATATTTTAGTGAGGCCCATACAGTCGATTAGATACCGTGATATCATGTAACCTGTGGGGAGAGATATTTTAGTGAGGCCCATACAGTCGATTAGATACCGCCAAGATATGGGATTGACACATGAACGAATCGAATCAGAATGTATGGGGGACTACCACTACATTGTACAGTGTACACTCAGTACAGTGTATACTGTAGACTGTAGATTGAACATTTTACAGGGGATTGTATACAAACCTGTCTTTTGTGATGTCATCACTCCTCTTCTTATGGATCTCTCTCTTTAGAGGAGTTTTACACGCTACAATCCGTGTATTACCAATCTCCCTTCCCAGAGGCGTGTAGTCGATCCAGCCAGAGGGTGGTTTACCTCCTCCCCCACCTCCACCACCAGGTGCCAATATCACACTGTAATTACACAATGTACGATGTCCCTATCCCACTTATTTAGGTTGTATGGAGTTTGGGTTGGGGATCTGGGGGTTAAAAGAGTAAAACGCAAAAACTTAGTTTGGATTGGAATTGTCATTATAGAAAAAATAAATTGAATTAAAAGACTCTCGCCTGGTCTCTGAGCCTCGATCTCTGTCTCTATCGTGGCTGCTTCAGTACATGCAACTCTGCATGCAGCTATTACTCTTTTTTTACTACCCTTTCCCTACGATACACTTGGGACCCCTAATCTTGCGTCAAGTATGTGTGTCAGATAATATACCGTGGGGAAATGGTAAATTTTAGTGGTCATTGGGTTATCTGCTATCATCAGTCACACGTGAATCTACGGTCCAACATGGCAAATAACTCATGTGTATGACTAGGTCACATATAACTCCTCACCTCTCTCTCCCTAATACTGCTGAATATCCTGGATATATATGGTTATACGAGCCGTAATTTAGTAATATTGTTTGTGAGTCCCTGAATGCAAACAAATGTCAAAACCCTGACATATCATCACCACCCTCTCAAAACATGTTTATTATAAGGGTGTTTCCCTCTTGTCACCCTCTCCCATTAGTTAAACATCACCTCCTCCAATCTACTCTGTTGACTAGTATAACAACTGCACACCTTACTCTTCACAGGTCCCCCGCTGGTTGCACTGCTCGCAATGGTACTACGATATAACTTCTTCCGTTTCCTGGTTGTGTTCTTGGTCCGAGAGAGAAGGTCCTCGATTAGAGATATACGCTCGATGGTATGACCCCGTGCCAGGTCTACCTCGTTAATAGCGTCCTCGGGGGTGAGGCCCATACAGTCGATTAGATACCGTGATATCATGTAACCTGTGGGGAGAGATATTTTAGTGAGGCCCATACAGTCGATTAGATACCGCAATATCATTTAACCTGTGTAGTTGGGGAGAGAAATGTTACATACTTCTTGGAAGTTTCCAAGCATGAACAGTCTAAACAAGAGAGCCATTTGAGAACAGGGAATAGTCTATAAATAAACCAAGATATTGAACATCCCCCCGGTAAAATAGCTATCTAGTTTGAACGGGCGTTTGAACCTCTATAAATACTCTTTGAATAAAATCTAAGGAGGTTCTAGATACCTCAATAAATTCTCTATAAACTAGATGTACCTGTTATATTGACTCCGTAGGTGCAGTGAACCCCGACTGTGTAACCCGGCGGACTCGTCTGAACAATATCTTTGAATCTACTGACGAATTCCTCACTGGGTGGTTTGTCCGAGGGGCAGGGTATTTTGTAGTGTATCATACCGTGATGGGCAAACTCCTGGAGGGAATTGGGGAGTTGGGAAGAGATTCGGAGAGGGAGTTAGGAGTTGAGACGAGATTTGGAGATAATAAAAATAATAGATCGAGAGGGAATTGGGAGTTGAGAAGCGATTTGGAGACTTATTTGGTAGGGGATTGTAGAGACTAGAGACAGATAACGTACCTGTACTGAGTAAAGTGATTCTGTGCTGGTCAGGTCAATAACACACCGCACGTGATAACCTCGAGTCTGTAAGGAGAGAGATGTGTGTTATATACAGGAAACGTACACACCTTTTTTGTCTTCACCCTATCACACACCACGTACACCCTTTGTATTATACCACCTCTCCTACTTCACTCGCTCTCTCTTTCACACAGTCGTTTTATATCTCGCTCTCTTCCCGTATATTTCCCATATATCTCTCTCGCCCCTACTAACCCGAAGTGCTGCTATAAGATCCACTGGGTTGAGTTGGTTTGCTAGAGGGGTTTTCATTGCCAGTAAACACGTTCCTCTCACTTGTTTATTAAACGCGGTAAACCTCTCCCATCGTTCTGGTATACACGATCCTCCCATGCTACAGAATGGATTAGATTACCAAATATATTAGGTTTAGGGTACACTCAAAACATGTGTATAGTTGCGAAACTAACACAGCCGGTAGTCCTCTACGCGACGCTACGCAGAGTGGAGTGTGACCGTTCTCGCGCGCCGAGAACACCTCAGCCGAGTGTTGGCGCGTTCCAGTGAAGTAGAGAAAGGGCGCGTAAAGTGGCACATTCTCTTCAATCTCTCCCCAACTGAGGTCTTCAGGCGCGTACACGCACGCACACACACTCTCGCAAATTGGGAAAACGGGAAACTGGGAAAATGAGGTGTAATTGGAGAGACTCTGAACCTAGTTGTTGTACACCCTTCTGAAAGGGCGGAGCTTGCAAAAAATTCTTCTTTGATACAGACTCTGAAACGACCCGCTGTACAAAGCAGGGGCGAAGAAAGCCTGGGCCGAGTGGGTGTCCGGTGTAGGGCTAAATTTTCGGTTTAAAGAACAAAAAGTGGAAAAATTACTCGATTTTTGAGAGATTGTCGAAAATGAAAAATTTACATCACACGCTTCAGAAAAATCTAAAGCCCCAGTACACAATACATATTCGTGAATCTGTATTTGATTTAGCATCGGGCATTTTTTTAAACATGGCATGTGTCGGCAACATGGTGAAAATATACTTTTTGGACCTTTTTAGTTGTGCATTGAACTGTCTAAATCGAATTTAGGTGAAATTATCATAATTTTAACGAAATAAGCTTTTTTTAACATTCCTTGTTTTAGTACCCAGGGGAAGATCTTGTCTCGGATACGGACGAAATTTTGGATTCTGGTAGAAAATGGTCCAAATTTAATTTACTGTCGGAAATCTACCTTGATGTACATTCTAGGGCAAAAAGGTCCAAAAACACAAAAAGTATGTTTTACCAATGGTAAATTACCATGTTGCCGACATTTTAGAAGTATGAATGTAGAGTGGCCTCTATCTAAATTTGGATTTAGATAAGGAGTCCACATATAAGCCTAAACTCTTGGAGGACTCTATGTCAAAAAAGTCTACGCAGGGTGGACTCTGCATCTAAAAAGTCTACAAAGGGCGTGTTAAAATTTATCCAAGCAAGCTACCTATAGAATTCAGTTGTAAGATCAGCTGCATGTTAGAATTTATTTTCTCGCCATTATAACTTTAGTTTCCTCTTTCTTCTGAATTGTATAGATCTGAGCATCGACAAAGATAAGCCCCAACCACTCTTAATTAACTTGCCTAATATCCTTTATCTTAGCATTTAGTCCAAAAACCAATTAAATAAATTAGTTTGGATGCCCGGGCCCATGTGGTGTCACGGGGGTAAAACTTTTATGCTACTGTCATAAACAATGGCATATCTCGTTTGTTTTTCTATACACAGTCTCTGCCTCTATCTCTGTCTCTCGCAGCTGTCTCCCTGTCTCTCTGTCTCTGTCTCAGTCTATCTCTTTCTTTTTTCTATCTCTCTCTTTCTCTCTTTCTCTCTCTCTCTCTTTCTCTCTCTTTTTCTCTTTCTATCTCTCCGTCTTACTCCGTCTTTCTCGACATCTCACTCTATCTATCCTAATTTGTTTGCCTTTTATATCTTTCTCGATATCCATAATTCATGATATTCAAGTTTTACCCCCGTGACACCACATGGGCCCGGGCATGCAAACTAATTTATTTAATTGGTTTTTGGACTAAATTTCTATTCTTTTTGGTGTAAAAAAGAGAATATTCTGGAATCTGAATACATAGTTCATAAATATATGCAAATAACGGCAAAACGGTGCGAAATACGACTTTTTGTCCCGAGTAAGACCCCCCATAAATCGACCATTCTGCTTCGAAATATGTCCATGTAAACGTTCTAGGACCAGCTGAAGTGGAAATATTCAGAATATGCAT
>AVPN01000870.1:13296-30532 GCA_000695325.1 Pleurobrachia bachei
CCCCCCCCCCATTATGCTTCAAGTCTGGAAACCGTCTGGCTGAAGTAAGGACTCCTACTAGTATATTTTATTATAGATGTAAGTTTAAACACCCATTATATATTGACCTCGCTTGTTGTACATCTCCAGCGTGTGTAAGCGTGCGCCTCTCTCGCTCTCTCTCTCTGTCATCGCGGAATTGTTATTTGCCTTGCAAACCCTGAGCAGAAGCTTTAATTAAAAGAGAATTTACTTTAACCAGTAGCATCACCCGAGCTTAACAACCTCTTTCTTTCTCTCTCTCTCTCTCTCTCTCACTCTATCTATCTATCTATCTATCTCTCTTTCTCTCTCACCTGACTACGTTCCAAACTGTCTCTGGGCAATGCCTTGAAGAGTCCCTGACACACACACCTCCTTTTCAGCCCCGCCCGGACCGCCTGACCAAGATAAGATACAAATATTGAGCGAAGGGAAGTTTGAAGCAAAACTAACACTTCCAGAAACGGATCTTGACTACCTAATTACCATAAACCATGTATACATGTGATTTGGTTACGAAGTAACCCCTCTAAAGAGCCGGGCGACCTTCGCGTGCGTAGGCAAGGGGTTACTTCGTTACCAATATATGTGATGTAAAACATCTCTTTTTGTCGTGCCCTCCCTTTGTCGCCCTATTATTAACACCATCGCTGTCCTTATCCCCTATATATCCTCTTTTTCTTCCCCTATCCTCTCTTCTTTCATCCCCTACCCTCTCATTCTTCCCCTATTCTCTCTTTCTTCCCCTATCCTCTCATTCTTCCCCTATCCTCTCTTTTTATTATTCATTTCTCTGTCCCCTCTATCCTGTCCCCTCTAATAGCTGTATCTTTACAGAGCACAAGAGACAACACAATGCCTCTAGTGCCAGCTGGAAATTATCGAGTTGAAGATGGCACTGCCATCCTTACAGGTAACCACTTGTAACCACTAACCAACCATATCAAATGCTAACTACTAACCACTTATATATCATTATCGACCACTTCACATTTCACCCGGATTCCCCCAAGGTTTCAATTTGAATTTCACCCAATATTCATTTAGTGACGGGCTGCAAACTACCTACTAACCGTTTCATAGCTAAGACCCGACCCCCTCTGCATCAGTCTGCTATTCCCCAAACTACCTAGAAAACCTTATTCGTTTCAGAGCTTAGACCGGATAGTCATAAGGGGTTTGATGGATCTTTTGGAAAGCAAAGTCTCGATTCTGGGGACCCCCTCTGCATCAGTCTCGTCATAAGGGGTTTGATGGATCTTTTGGAAAGCAAAGTCTCGATTCTGGGGATACCGAGTACATCGTGTTTGTCCGGGTGAAGAATGGCTCGATTGAGTCTGAGGCTGTACCAAAAATTATCCGCACAGCTGCTGAAAAACCCTCAATACAGGAGATGCTCATGGGTACATGGGGAATACTAATCGCATCTGGAGTTGTAATTCTTATACTTGTTATTGCCGTATTACTGCTTTGTAAAAGGTGAGATATATTTTTTATTCCCAGGAATTTTGTGTGTGTATCACAAGGGGTGTCAATTCTCCATAGATATAGTGTGTGTGTATGTGTGTATGTTCGTGTATGTGTTTGTTTTTCCTTATTAGTTGCTTGTGAGTCGACCGTGGTAAAATATTGACCCTTGAGAGGGCGTGATGAAAGAGCTGGGAGAGAAATAGGTCATAGGAGATGGAGAGAAAAAAGAGAGAACGAAAGAGGGTGAGGAAAAAGGGGGGCACAAGGGTAGAAATAGGAGAGAGAGCAGCAGGAGAGGGAAAGAGAGAGAGGGTATAAAAGGGGGAGCGTGTGTATTATGTTAAATTAGCGATCCAGTATTATTGAGTGTATAAGAAGTCATATATTAGCAAACACACGAACAGACAGGGTGATTATCATATTAGTGGTCAATTAGACAGCAAGTACTGTGCTTAATCGCTACATATTGGAGAGATAGAGACAGAGAGAGAGAGAGAGAGAGAGAGAGAGAGAGAGAGAGAGAGGGAGAGAGAGAGAGAATGTTATTCAAGGTCAGACAATGGACAGACGCATGTACAATGTACAATGTACATTGGAGTTTCTCTAAGTACCATTAAGGAACTCCACAAGCAGCAAATAATGCTTTTTAAGGAGCATGATCTCTTCGCAAACCACTTTCAATCAGCCAGCGCTGTTATCCATTCCAATCATCAATGGATATATCAATTTATCCTGACCCCCATCTCACGGCTCCGACACGGAAGCCGCCTTAAATCAAGTCATCACACGACCCACGCTTCGACTGCCAAATTCCAATGTAACCAAACAAAATTATCCCATCACTCTCACTCTCCATTCCTACTCAGAAAGGGAACACGGTATAGACTCAGTGTCCGACTGAGAGACATTGTGGTAGCGTGTGCAAGGAGAGAGGGGGGTTTTTGGTTGTGTATGGCGTGTGTGTAAGTGTGGGGGCACGTGCGAGTCCCCAACACCACGTGCGATTCAGCTCAGAACCAATGGCAAAAAGTTAACGGCACGTGCTAGATGTACACAAGTTATCAACCGGGAAAGTGATCCGAGCATCCCCCTTACACTGTGCATGTACTGACATTGAGTGCAGTCCTAATATATATAGAAAATAAAGAGTGGACCGGAATTTTCTCCACCTCCCTAGCCTTTCTCTATCGACTATCCCTCCCTGTATCTCCTTCTTTGTCTTTCTGTCTCTAGGTATCTCTTTTTTGGTGGCATATTGCCGGAAGGGAGCGATATATATCCCCGCCAAACACAAGTGTAAAGTAATTCCCTTGGGGCTTTGGGGCTTCACTATTATACGTCTCACCCCCTCTCCCTGTAACATTCCTGTCACTATGTATCTGCTATATGAGTACTTATCTTTTCACCAAAGAGCACTCTCCAGTGAAACATAACTAGAAATGCCAACTCCCCCTGGCCAGGAGCACGTGCAGTATCAACCAACCCGCCCCTAACGACCTTTTCAACTTGCACGTATAGCGACATTTCCAAACTATAGGACATTGTTTCCTCTTGTTTAAAAAACTGACCTCTCGAATCGGACGCGTATGACAGTTTCCTCATGACATGTGTCGACACGTATCTCATGTTATGAATTGATACTAAGTATCATTTCATAACATGAGACAAGTCTTGTCAAAGATCTGTCTTAATAGTTAGCTAGCGATAAACACCGTGACATCAACCCTCCAATGGGAGATGTTGGGGGAGATGGAGGGCCTCCATCTCCCCCAACATCTCCCATTGGAGGGTTGATGTCACGGTGTTTATCGCTAGCTAACTATTAAGACAGATCTTTGACAAGACTTGTCTCATGTTATGAAATGATACTTAGTATCAATTCATAACATGAGATACGTGTCGACACATGTCATGAGGAAACTGTCATACGCGTCCGATTCGAGAGGTCAGTTTTTTAAACAAGAGGAAACAATGTCCTATAGTTTGGAAATGTCGCTATACGTGCAAGTTGAAAAGGTCGTTAGGGGCGGGTTGGTTGATACTGCACGTGCTCCTGGCCAGGGGGAGTTGGCATTTCTAGTTATGTTTCACTGGAGAGTGCTCTTTGGTGAAAAGATAAGTTCTCATATAGCAGATAGTAAGCCGTAAGGGTTAGTGACAGGAATGTTACAGGGAGAGGGGGTGAGACGTATAATAGTGAAGCCCCAAAGCCCCAAGGGAATTACTTTACACTTGTGTTTGGCGGGGATACATATCGCTCCCTTCCGGCAATATGCCACCAAAAAAGAGATACCTAGAGACAGAAAGACAAAGAAGGAGATACAGGGAGGGATAGTCGATAGAGAAAGGCTAGGGAGGTGGAGAAAATTCCGGTCCACTCTTTATTTTCTATATATATTAGGACTGCACTCAATGTCAGTACATGCACAGTGTAAGGGGGATGCTCGGATCACTTTCCCGGTTGATAACTTGTGTACATCTAGCACGTGCCGTTAACTTTTTGCCATTGGTTCTGAGCTGAATCGCACGTGGTGTTGGGGACTCGCACGTGCCCCCACACTTACACACACGCCATACACAACCAAAAACCCCCCTCTCTCCTTGCACACGCTACCACAATGTCTCTCAGTCGGACACTGAGTCTATACCGTGTTCCCTTTCTGAGTAGGAATGGAGAGTGAGAGTGATGGGATAATTTTGTTTGGTTACATTGGAATTTGGCAGTCGAAGCGTGGGTCGTGTGATGACTTGATTTAAGGCGGCTTCCGTGTCGGAGCCGTGAGATGGGGGTCAGGATAAATTGATATATCCATTGATGATTGGAATGGATAACAGCGCTGGCTGATTGAAAGTGGTTTGCGAAGAGATCATGCTCCTTAAAAAGCATTATTTGCTGCTTGTGGAGTTCCTTAATGGTACTTAGAGAAACTCCAATGTACATTGTACATTGTACATGCGTCTGTCCATTGTCTGACCTTGAATAACATAGAGAGAGAGAGAGTCTCTCTCTCTCTCTCACTCTCTCTCTATCTCTCTTCGTGGACGGTAACAAAAGCTCCCAAATAGCTCCCTTTGGAAGTCACGTGAATCTTGCAAAGAAAGAGACAGTCGAGAGAATGAGTGAGACAGATAGATAGATAGAGAGCATGAGTAAGAGAGACAGACAGAAGCAGAAAAAAGCGAGGAAGGCAGTTCGAGGGAGATGAAAAGAGAGAATGAACGAGAGAGCTAATAGGCAGACAGAGAGAGGTTTCCTAATTTCCTGTATCAGTTATTGCAATAATATTGGATCTTTCGTATCCAATATTGCATGAAGTGCAGGGGAAAACGAGGGAACCGTGAGTAGAGAGAGATAGAGATAGAGAGAAGGGAGGGAACTGGGAAAATGATATCATTCAAAAAAGAGATGGTGTAGAAAGTGGTACTATAAACTACATCTCTCCCTTTTCTCTTTCCCATTCCTGTCCATAAATATCCCAGTATACAGATCACACACTCTCCCTCTATAAAAACTACAAGGTGTATAGAAGAGTGAGAATCGTGTAAAACGGTTTTCGTTGGTCTGATATTACGTGATGCCCATATATGGTGTTGTTTGTCAGGTGTTCTAACCAACATATACTTCAGACACAAAAGACAAAAGATGCGGCACCGCAGAGACCACCACGTCAACATTGGGACCGTCTCAACTCGTCGCTCTGGCACGCTCTCCAATGCTAAATATGTGCCAGTATCGGCATTTGCTGAGCATCACGACCTGTTAGCCAATGCTCGGGACATCAGACGGAGTGAGTTGGATCTAGCTGAAGAGTGCGGCAAGGGACAGTTCGGAACGGTCCATAGGGCGATCTATAACTCCCCCACTGGGGAACGGAGAGAGGTGGCGGTCAAAGTGGCTAAGGACTTCAGCAATCCTGATATTATACGGGAGTTTAAATCTGAGGCATCTATCATGGTATGTGTGGAATATGTGCATCATGTACAGTGTTTACCTTCTCATTAATCATTCACACTTTTATCACCCACTAATTACCCACAAGTTACCCACTTATCACCCACTAATCACCTAATTTACACCCAAGAATTGTACTCAGTACTCAGTACTCACCCTCTATCATCCACTCTACAGTCTATAGCCACACTCATTAACAATTACTAATTTTCTACAGGTCCAGTTTAACGATCCACACGTTATTGAGTTAGTGGGAGTCGTCTACAGTGATCGCTTCATGATAGTGACGGAATTTATGAAAAACGGATGCCTCAAAAACTATCTATGTGTAAGTTATAGCCCCCGATCGATCGGATTTTCAAGTTTTCCCGACCGATCAATGTACCCATTATGGAACACCTATATCATTTTCAAGAGTTGGTTTTTTCGATCATTCGTCCTTACATTTGCAGCTTGCGCTATTCTTCCGAATCTTCCAAGGCGAATGTAATTCAATTGGACCCAGTCTAGCATTCTCCCATAGGCCATAATTACAAACTATCTTATATGATTTACATTTCTGTCTCTCTGTCTCTCAATTTCTCTCTATCTTTCTCTCTCAATTGCATATTTATCATGAATGGGATCTGATCAGTATTAAATCACGGATTTGCTTTACACATATTTGTATGCCCTTCTCATATTCTCATTCCGTTTCTTTATTATTCCGTTCCTAAACTAAAGAAACAAGCTATTTTTCATATATATGCAGGCAGTAGGCAGTTATAATTGGCCCTAGTCAGTAGAGTTAACCCTCGTTATTTACTCTCTCTAGCCCTTTCACTCTCTGTCACACTCTCACTCTCTGTCACACATTCCCGTAGTGACGTCACTCACATGACATAATCCCCTCCGCAGGAGATCAGAGGAATGCGCTCTCCGGCAGCACTCCTGAAGATGGCCCGTGGCATCGTGCTGGGAATGAAGTACCTGGCTAGCATGAACTTCATACATAGGGTTAGTTCAACGGAACGGTCCATAGGGCGATCTATAACTCCCCCACTGGGGAACGGAGAGAGGTGGCGGTCAAAGTGGCTAAGGACTTCAGCAATCCTGATATTATACGGGAGTTTAAATCTGAGGCATCTATCATGGTATGTGTGGAATATGTGCATCATGTACAGTGTTTACCTTCTCATTAATCATTCACACTTTTATCACCCACTAATTACCCACAAGTTACCCACTTATCACCCACTAATCACCTAATTTACACCCAAGAATTGTACTCAGTACTCAGTACTCACCCTCTATCATCCACTCTACAGTCTATAGCCACACTCATACAATTACTAATTTTCTACAGGTCCAGTTTAACGATCCACACGTTATTGAGTTAGTGGGAGTCGTCTACAGTGATCGCTTCATGATAGTGACGGAATTTATGAAAAACGGATGCCTCAAAAACTATCTATGTGTAAGTTATAGCCCCCGATCGATCTTATTTTCAAGTTTTCCCGACCGATCAATGTACCCATTATGGAACACCTATATCATTTTCAAGAGTTGGTTTTTTCGATCATTCGTCCTTACATTTGCAGCTTGCGCTATTCTTCCGAATCTTCCAAGGCGAATGTAATTCAATTGGACCCAGTCTAGCATTCTCCCATAGGCCATAATTACAAACTATCTTATATGATTTACATTTCTGTCTCTCTGTCTCTCAATTTCTCTCTATCTTTCTCTCTCAATTGCATATTTATCATGAATGGGATCTGATCAGTATTAAATCACGGATTTGCTTTACACATATTTGTATGCCCTTCTCATATTCTCATTCCGTTTCTTTATTATTCCGTTCCTAAACTAAAGAAACAAGCTATTTTTCATATATATGCAGGCAGTAGGCAGTTATAATTGGCCCTAGTCATTATAGTTAACCCTCGTTATTTACTCTCTCTAGCCCTTTCACTCTCTGTCACACTCTCACTCTCTGTCACACATTCCCGTAGTGACGTCACTCACATGACATAATCCCCTCCGCAGGAGATCAGAGGAATGCGCTCTCCGGCAGCACTCCTGAAGATGGCCCGTGGCATCGTGCTGGGAATGAAGTACCTGGCTAGCATGAACTTCATACATAGGGTTAGTTCAACAAGTAAAGCCCCTTCAGTCAATGTAATCAGTTAATATGACCGATCATTCAGTGGCTTTACAGATGTAAAGCAGGGTTAGAAGATATCAACCGGGCCCGACCATCCGGTTTCAGCGGCTTTACAAAATATGTATGCTGTTCGGCGAGACTTGGCTGTGTGACTGTATTACAGTCCCAGATAAGCGGCCCAAACCATAACAAAACAAACCCGACCATCCGGTTTAAGTGACTAACCCCACCAATTTATCCAGGATCTAGCGGCCAGGAACATCTTAGTGGACGAGAATGATTTCTGTAAAGTGTCTGACTTCGGCCTGTCTTATGTCCTTGAGGAGAACAACTATTACAAGCCGGTAATTGTTCAATTAGTTATCTAATCTAATAATGGTTTAAACTTGTTTGTACAGTCGGACCCCAATTTAATGCCCCCCTATTTAGTGACACCCCGATTTAGTGACAGGATAAACTTCCCCCGATATAGGAAATTAACGGTATTTGACCCCGATTTAGTGGCCACCCCGATTTAGTGACCAAAACCCTTTCCCCCGAGGATGTCACTAAATCGGGGTCCTACTGTATAGCTCGTTTTCATAAAGTCGAACCAATTTGTAACCAAGTTGTAACCAAGTTGTAACCAAGTATAATTCCCTCTCTGCAGACGGGAAACTTCCCAGTTCGGTGGACTCCCGTCGAGGCGATCCGGCACAGGCGGTACTCGGAAAAGAGTGACGTATACAGCATGGGTGTTGTGCTCTGGGAGATGTTCACATTTGGAGAGGAACCATGGGGTAACCTCACAAACGAGCAGGTATATATTGTCATTGAGCTGCACGTTATAGAGGCACGTTTTAGAGGCACGTCATAGAGCTGCACGTTATAAATAGTAGGAGTGCTTGGATAAGTTCCCGCCAAAAGTCGTGCACCACCCTTTTTGCGCATTGTCATAGCCCTTTCATTTCAACTCTAATCAAAAATTACCTTCTGGTTTTTTGAAGATCTCGACAAGATCTTTCGAAAACTTGTGGTCATTTTTTGATTCGATGCAAACCAAATGAGTGACAGTCTAAATCACGGGTGGCGTGTGAGTTTGCACGAGCATTATCTAAGCGCTCCTACTAAAAGGCACGTTATAAAGACACGCCATATATATAGGCACGTCATAATCTGTTAAACTTGTTGCAAGCTTATTTAGCGTGAGACAATTTCCATGGTTTAGGCCGTTTATTAAACCATATGGTCCGTGTTAAAATATTATTGATATAACAAAATATAATAAATCCAATGCTCTGTCTAAGTCTATCGATCTGTCTGTTTCTTAAGATCTATCAGTCTGGAGGGGTTTTCAAAATGTGCATGTTTCTATGTTCTACTAATCATTTAGATGGCAATTTCTGAAATTACAAATGCGACCATCTACGGACTGAATTTTTTACCAGCTACAGTGTTTTACACTTTTAATTTGGCTGACACAATACGAGGGAGTTAACAAAAAAAGGTCGGAGTAGGAGTTCGTGGTTAATCGCATTCGAATAGGCTCAATATGAGCTGGCAAAACTGCCAGTGTTATTATAGGGGTAGAAGATTTCCAAAAATATTCGCCATTTTCCGTTTTGGCGGGAAAATATTTCGGCGTGCCACCGCACCCAACACCTCCCTCTCCCTATCTCTGATATTCCGCTCTATCAGTAAAATTGCATTCTGAAATAATCCTTAGAAATGTTTTATGTTTATACAAAAATAAAGTCTCATATAAGCCCCTGCCCATCCCCCCGATCCGAACACCACACGTACATTCACTATTAAGCCCAGGAGCGGAGTAATGCAATTGGGGGTTAGAAATGCCATTATGACCGTAATTCAACTACCCATTTTTGTCTCGGCCGGAATGTGGGGGTATATGGATATAATATGAGGGGTTGCTAGTGCATGATAAGTTCTTATTTTATACAGCTAAACTTTAGAGTTGGGGTGTTTCAAAAGAGATATATATTTGAGATGTATAGGTAGATTGAAGCGTAGTTAGAGTGGATTATATCGAATTGGAACATCCTGTACCGTGTATTTATATGTAGTGGGTGTTGTGGGGGTGAGGATTGGAACTTCCTTGCCAAATTAGGGTTGCCCCCACTCTTACCTTCTACCTATCTCTCATTCTGATCTCCTTCTGATCTCTCTCTCTCTCTTTCTCTCTCTCTCTCTCTATCTCTCTCTCTCTCTCTCCCTCTCTCTCTCCCTATCTCTATCGCTCACTTACTTGCATTCACTGTATCGTGTATGTTTCTCGCTCTGCATCAACCCTCTCTGTCCCTCCCACTCTTTTCCTGTTATTAAGTCTTCTCCCACTTTATATTTTTCTCTCTTTAATTTTCACTCTCTCTCTCTAACGTTTTCTCTCACTATCCTGCAATTAAATACCAAATTTACGAATGCACACGCCTGTATCTACCCTTATAACACGCCCCCTACATGTACACATAAACCTATCTTTCTATATTTTGCCCCTCCCCCGGCCTCCAAATTTTGTGGGTTTGTCACTGTGTCACTGTGTCACTAATGACTTGGGAACCCTGCACCTGTGGCCTAACCAGTAACCCTCCTAGGTGCTAGAGAAACTCCATGATCAGAAGAAAATGGAGAGGCCCCACAGCTGCCCCGACCTAGTGTACAAAACGATGCTGAAATGTTGGGATGATGACTTCATGAAGCGACCGACGTTTTCCGAGCTTCAAATTGAGATCGAATCTCTGACGCACACCATCGATAGGTAAATATTGATCACCTTTTTGTCATCTTTCTTTGTTTAAAGAATTTATAAACCAACTTACCATGCATCTCTATGAGAGACGTTTGGGATCAGTACAATTGTTTGATCAGTACAATAATTGGTTGATAAACGGTAAATGTTTTCTTTTCATTCCAATTTATATTACTAGCAAGACGATATATCCGACAAAACATCATAAGGGGCTAATATCCATTTTTAATAACTTCCTTCACCCCCTTGTCTTTCAATATCACTCTTTTATTTTTCATCTCTCTCACTCCGCTTTGTCTCCTTTTTAATGTCAACATCTCTCCCCATATGTTCTCTCTCTCTCTCTCTCTCTCTCTCTCTCTCTCTCTCTCTATCTCTCGCTCTCTCTCNNNNTCTCTCTCTCTCTCTCTCTCTCTCTCTCTCTCTCCCTCTCTCTCTCTCTCTCTCTCTCTCTCTCTCTCCCTTTCTCTCACTCCCTATCTTTACCTCTCTCTCCGTTGCTCGACAACAAATTGATTGACCTCGTTAATGATTTCCGTTTCAAGTCATTTCCTCACACACACGCACACACACACACAAGAGTGATACCAAAAGAGTAAAGTGGGGGAAGAAGTGAGATAGAAGTGATGGAGTGATAGTATGAGAGAAAGAGAGAGAGAGAGAGTGGGAGAGAGCGAGAGAGATAGAGATACAGATAGAAAGAGAAAGAGAGCGATGGAAAGATTTAGGCTATACACAGTAAAAGAGGGGCCCCTTCTGTTTACAGCCAAGTACTACAGTTATCTTGTGTGAGTGTGCTCCCTTTCTGTTTATTTAGCTGCTGCAGGAGTGAGAGAGAGAAAGAAAGAGAGAGAGAGAGAGAGAGAGGGAGAGAGAGGGATAGTGAGAGAGAGAGAAAGAGTGTGTGTGCGTGTGTAGGTGTGTTTGTCTTCTCCCTTCCTCCCTCGCCCGCCCTCTTAACTCGTACACCTCTCCTTATATTCCCTTCCTCTCCAGCACCCTAACTATCACATTTTCCGATCCCGATCCCAACTGCAACTCTCTGCTGAGCCGTTCATTGATTCAGTGATCAGATCTCTCGCTCGATGGGTTGGGTAAAACCGGTGAGAGAGACGCGCACACCCAGGAACGCGCGTTATGATCCAGGTAAAGTAAAGTAAGCAGAGTTGAGTTGTCAGTATCAGCTGTGCGCGGCGTGTTCGGCATGGTTGAGTTACCGCTCTACATCAGCTCTCCACAGTGTGGAGTTCTGTGTGGAGTTGCAGTTGAGGCGTGTGGAGAGTTACCGCTCTACATCTCACCTCCCAACTCCACACAGAACTTGTCTAAACAATGTCTTAAATATTGCTAAGCTAGGGGTTGAACTAAACGTATCCTTGGGATTGTAGACATTTAGATACCACTGGTGCAGTGTGTATTGGTTAGAGCCACTTCTCTTGTCCATTTGATTATCCCCATCTTCCCAAAATCACATAACTTGCCCTCACTTGCAGTACTGTACAACTACAAGTAACAGAGCGGTTGGTGTAACTCCCTACAATCATGTTTAGTTCAGGGTTGAACCCTTCCCAACAGCCACTACACTGCACTATTATATTAGTGCACTACCCCCTCATATTTCCTATCCCAAGCCCCCGAACTTTGTACTTATTTCCACCACATCTATCGCTCAATGCGAACTAACCGGACTGGGCATCACCCAGGCGGGGTTTTTGGAGGTAACAAGCAGTATGCACCAACCCAAAACTAACCAGTGTCCCCCTCTCACAGGAACCGCAGCAACCCAAAACTAACTCCCCCCTCTCGCAGGAACCACCACAACTAACCATTGTCCCTCCCAGGAACCAGGTGACGATTGAACTTCCGGTCGAAGAAGATGACTGCTTGTCCGTTGGAAATTGGCTAGCCTCTATGGGACTTCAACAATACCAGAGCCACTTCATTAACACAGGTAGTTACCATAGCAACCCACGTAGTAACTTGATAGGCTAGATATTTCCCTCTAATTGTTGTTTTTAATCTATCTTGCCTTGCTCACACACACTGAGTTACTAACTCACACAATTGTATTCGAATGGGTTTATACCCGAGTTACCCCTCCCTCCGATGCTGAATACCCGCCCCGGCCCCGTCACTTTTTACGTGCTCAAAACTTTGGTGTCGACGTTCTCCCAATTTTCAGCTCTCCACAGTGTGGAGTTCTGTGTGGAGTTGCAGTTGAGGCGTGTGGAGAGTTACCGCTCTACATCTCACCTCCCAACTCCACACAGAACTTGTCTAAACAATGTCTTAAATATTGCTAAGCTAGGGGTTGAACTAAACGTATCCTTGGGATTGTAGACATTTAGATACCACTGGTGCAGTGTGTATTGGTTAGAGCCACTTCTCTTGTCCATTTGATTATCCCCATCTTCCCAAAATCACATAACTTGCCCTCACTTGCAGTACTGTACAACTACAAGTAACAGAGCGGTTGGTGTAACTCCCTACAATCATGTTTAGTTCAGGGTTGAACCCTTCCCAACAGCCACTACACTGCACTATTATATCAGTGCACTACCCCCTCATATTTCCTATCCCAAGCCCCCGAACTTTGTACTTATTTCCACCACATCTATCGCTCAATGCGAACTAACCGGACTGGGCATCACCCAGGCGGGGTTTTTGGAGGTAACAAGCAGTATGCACCAACCCAAAACTAACCAGTGTCCCCCTCTCACAGGAACCGCAGCAACCCAAAACTAACTCCCCCCTCTCGCAGGAACCACCACAACTAACCATTGTCCCTCCCAGGAACCAGGTGACGATTGAACTTCCGGTCGAAGAAGATGACTGCTTGTCCGTTGGAAATTGGCTAGCCTCTATGGGACTTCAACAATACCAGAGCCACTTCATTAACACAGGTAGTTACCATAGCAACCCACGTAGTAACTTGATAGGCTAGATATTTCCCTCTAATTGTTGTTTTTAATCTATCTTGCCTTGCTCACACACACTGAGTTACTAACTCACACAATTGTATTCGAATGGGTTTATACCCGAGTTACCCCTCCCTCCGATGCTGAATACCCGCCCCGGCCCCGTCACTTTCTACGTGCTCAAAAATTTGGTGTCGACGTTCTCCAAATTTTATTACGTTTTGTTCGAAAAAAAACAAGTATGTTACGAGTTTGAGAAATAGATAACATTACAGTTCGCGTTACAATAAATTTCGCTCTAAACTCAGCAGTTTGATCACAATCTACCACGCACTAGCCTAGTTATCAACTTTGATCTGGGGGAGTATCAGAGTAAATAGTTTGGGGTGTAATTAGTTTGATAGGTAGTGGTAAGATTCCATAGGTGACCACTGACCAGTTATCACAGATCACAGAATCTCAATAATTAATCGGATTCTGGAAAGTGGCTTCAGGAGTGGCTTCAGGAGCAGGGACAGATTGGAGAGTGGTTTCTTGAGCTGGAACAGATTCACTGACAGGGACAATTTCAATAGCGACTTCAGGAGCGCCTTCAGGAGCAAATATGACAATCTGGTGCTTTTTAATGAAATTCCAAACTGTGGTAAATAAATCACTGTACAAAACAGGATTCAGAATAGCGTTGAGGGGGAGAATATTAAGGGAGAAGATCTGGTACCACGGTGACATATCCATAATCTCAGCTGTATGGAGGACGCAGCAGATAAGGAAGGGCATCCAGCAGCAGAAATCAGTTAGGCAGATCAAAGAGACCTTACGATTGAGCGCTTTAGACGTCGTGTTTCTTTGGACTTGAGACCTTTTGGCGAGAACTGCAATCACCCCATGGCATACCGCTACACATACAAAGCAGAGAAAGAAAATGGAAGCTAAGGTAAGCCCAGACGAAAATAACTTGTGGGTCATCCGGAAGGACAAACGCCTTGAACATGCATACTGGGTCGTTACCGTAGAAGGACAGCTTTTTGCCCCTTACCGGATCATAATCTTGGGAAAACATCTCAGAGATCATTTGTTGGAACGTGTTCCAAGATACAATATTGCCAGACTTTGTGATTTTTTGGCTACCATGGTAACCCCGAAGGATCTTCAGCAGCTGAATTTTGTCCATTACCCCGACAAATAGTTTGATACCCTTATCAAATACAAGTCCGTTAACAAACCAATCATCAAGAGCATCTATCAATGGGAAAACCGACGCTGTCAGAGATATCAGTACGACTCCTCCGAGAAGTATGCCTACTTTAACCTTTAGCTTCCGGGTAACCTTATCTGAACGGCGGTATCGAAGAGCCATTACGGTACCACGGAGTCGGAAGCAGCTGACTAAGGCCATTACAAGGGAAGAAATAGATGATCCAACGCTATTCAAAACCCCAATAATTGTACAAGGGGCTCCACTAAAATATTCAATTTGTTCTTCACAAAAATAAGAACCATGGATCCAGTGAACTGATGTGAGGGTAAGAAGATACACAGAAGTCAGTAGATCTCCGAAAGAAATCATCAAGACCATGCTTTGATTGATGAATTCGCCACTCCTTGCTGCTTTCTGTATGCTTCTAAAGCCTTTGATTAGACTTCCAATTGCAAAGACTACACCTGCAATTCCCATGACAAATGCAAATCCTAAAATATAGTTGCTCTTTACGGCTTTTCTTTTGCAACTTTCATTGCATTCATCTGATATGTCTTTGCAGTCAACCTTTCCATCACACTTCTGACTCAACGCGAAGAAACCAGATTTATCGGTGCACTGAAAACTGTTCATACAATCTTCTTCATCGGACCTGTCCAAACAGTCATCAACAAGATCACACACTTTATCAAACAGGATGCATTTCGTATTTTTACAAACAAAGAAATCATTGTGGAACCGTCCACGAGACTTTTGAACAACGGTAACTGAGCCAAGCTCTATGTTGAGAGAATAAATTTTCCTTTTGAGGTTGCTACAAGTGTTATGAAGGACGGGCCTTTTCAGGGGACACGATGTGTTGAAGCAAAGTCCTGAGCAGCTGTAAAAGACATACGCTTCCCCGTACAAGTACCTACAATCTCGCTTTTTAGTTGGAAGAACTAGGTGTGTTGAATAATTTTGCCCAAAGAACCGATGAAACGGATGGTTGAAAGTGCTGGTATGGCACCTTAGGTTCATTAGAAAACGAAAAGTTTCCATTCCCTTCGCACAAACTGAACTTTTGAGGGTTTTTCCTGTAGATGTTTTCGTGCTTAACAATTTTCTGGTTATTTGCGGTCTACTTGTAGCTATAAGACAGACTCCTTCGTCACAGTTTGAGTTGAAGGAGCATAATAGGGCGGCCTCTAAAAAGTTTGATGTATTACTTTTGCAAAGGAAGACATTGGCACATTTATTAGTCAAGTATTTGATTGTCCTTCTGATGCCTTTGCCGCAAGTTTTCCAGTCATTCTTTTCATCCTCCCCGTTAAGACAGTCTGCATCTCCATCCTGAACCCAGTCAACTGGAATCTTAAGAAGACCTTGGTCTTGACTGAAACTGCGAACACACGATCTTTGGGTGAGCTTTAAACAAGTCTCCTTCCGCTCATCCGCCTCCATAGCACAGTCATCTTGTCCATTGCATAACTGATGCTTATGAATGGTACAATACTGGTTTATGGTGGGACACTTTTGGTGCATGTCATCATCACACAATTTCATGTCCTGACAGACAATGTAAATGGAAACTGTAGAGAGATATCCGCCAATAAGGCACGAACCGGCGACCTTTGCTGGATCTGAGCAGTTAGTCTGATCAGAGCCGTCATCGCAATAATACTTGTCGTATTTAAAGATGTTTATCATTTGATTGGGATAAGCGGTTAGAGGAAGGAAGCATCGTGATGCATTATATAGTGGAAATTCTAGTGATTTTAACTTTTTACACCAAACATCTAACGAATGATCTGTAAAGTTGTTTTGGAAGATGGGAGTAAGGTTTAAAACGAAATGGAAGGGAACAAACCAATAATCACTGGTTTGCAGATGCTTAATAACAGCACCATAATCAAGTCCATTACAAGAACGTTCATCCACACATGTTAAAAAACTTGCCGATGTCTTTCCAACTTGCTCCACTTCATCACAAACACCATCACACAAACCTCCCTCCTTTATCCGTATTTCTATGCTCTCACCCTCAACAGTACGTATCTTGTAACCTACGCTGGTTTGAGCACTGAGGCAGGTCTGCGATATCCTGTGAAGACCGTACATACCCCTCTCATGATCATAACACAACCTTCCACACACGGGGGACCTTTCGAAGAGCTCTGGGGTGACTTGTGGTGTCAAGGTGAGGGACATAGTGCGTGCACTTGCAGAACCGCACGCCTGATACTGTGTCGTATCGTTCGGACACAATGATGTCACATAGGCTTTTGAAGACCTTGTAAAAGTGTCATATTTAAAGACTTTGTAATACGTAGCGGTTGAGTTTAGACAGCTCATTTGGATGCCTTCTCCTATAATTGTCCCTCCTTGGGACCCGCAAGATCTTACCAGAAACCCATCATCGAGCGCTACTGGACACTGGCCACCACCAGGAGACACCCCGGCAGCGATGGAAATAAACAGCACATGGTAAACGATATCCATCATCTCGAGACTCAATGCAAAGACACCAAAGATGAAAAGACAAAAAAGAAGTGAAACCTCAAAGGCGCTCAACTACCGCGGTGTTATATGTGCAGAGGTATTGACGTTTTAGCAACTTCATGCTATACCACAAGTGACAAGCACATGAATAGCTTTATTTCAGCCCCATTTTCGCGTGAAGCGGTGAGACAGTGTCAAGCAAGATAAGAAGGACTTAAATTCAAAGTACAAAGAAGTTGAAACCATTTTAAGAACTAAGTTGGAACTTCAAACAGGGAAGTGCGAAATTGAAAGTAGAACCAGATGT
>AVPN01000872.1:10425-20863 GCA_000695325.1 Pleurobrachia bachei
GGGGGGGGGTTACACACAGGGAGGATGGGGGTTACACCGTCTATCAGCATCTGAGGGTGGCGGGTAGATAATGGGAGTTAAATGGGGGGGGGGATAATGGGAGTTACACGGGAGAAGTAAAATGGCCGACTGGCGACTAGGCTGAATTCAAGAAATACTACACTGTATAGTATACGCGTCATGTATTGTATACAGTGTATACAATACATGACGCGTTTCAACTCCCAAGAGAGCTGCTATGTATGCTATGTGTCTGATATTTGGTGAATAATCTAGCTGTACTGGGTTAACGCCAATAACTCAAGATTCAAACACATGGATCAGTCACAAGGCCAACTCTCTAACCACAGTGTATAAGAACAGGGTCAGACCAATGCTTTGACAGCTGATCTCGGACAACAGACTACTCCAACTGACATTACCTTGAGGAGGGCGAAGTCTATCCTAGCTACCCTGTTCTCCTGTACAACACACAGATCAGTCAGTAGTCGGGGGTTCTTGAAGACTTCCTGAAATAATATACATATTAGCCATTTGACCTCATCTAATCTTCTATTTCTCATATTGAGTGTTGACATCATCTGATCACAAAAGATATTAAAAATGATATTCTCTGCTCTTCTCTCCATCTGAAATCTCACCTTGACCCCCTCTAGGGCATGTCTCTAAACTCACCTTGACCCCCTCAAGGGCGTGTCTCCGGAGGTGCGGGGGAGGGAACATAATGATCCGATGGAAGAGGCTTGCCAGTACAGGTCTCAGGAAGGCTTGGTGGCCCACCAGTCTCACTAACTGTGTTGCTATCGAGTGACAGCTCTTGGTGCTCGAGTTAGTGACGTCTGCACTGACAGTGTGGATGTGAAGTAAATCTTTTATTGTGTGGGAGTGGGCTGATTGTACCTGGGGGGATGAGACATTTAGATAGGTGTTAACAATTAATTAACTGTTAATTAACAATTAATCAGCAATTAATTAACAATTAATTGACTACTAATTAGCTATAATTACCTTTCCCCGCTGTGCTGCTTTGTCCACCATCGGATTGCCTAGCAACTGAATCAGGGCAGGGCACAGTTGTTGCCAGACTAGATCAGTAAAGGGGGCCCGCGATGAGAGACAGGTTGGAGTAGAGGATAGGAGAGTAACCAGTCCATCTAGATGATGCCTGGGGTGGACGGTGGTTAGTTATTTAGACAGGATAGGAGGGTAACTACTTCATCTAACTGGGTGGATAGTTATGGGGTGGTAAAAAGGAACGTTATTGGACCCTTTCCAGCTTGATATTCGGTAGAATGACATGCTGCCTACATATCTCCTACGAGGGTATGAGAAAAAGCCTATGTTACACACCCACTCATGTGAATCTAGCCGTGTTTAAATCATGTGTGTGTTGGCGTGTGAGTAAATTTTTGAATCTCATATCTTACTTTTAATTCTTTCTCTATCTTTCTCTTTCTCTCTCTCTCTCTATCCCTCTCTCTCACTCCTCTTTCTATCTCTATCTTTCTCTCTCACACGCATACACACTCAACTTTCCCCAATTTTTTCGTATAAACCTACTACCCCCGCTAGATGCGTGTAACATAATTTGGCAAACTGCATACCTTACTTGATATTTGATCTTGGAGCTACACACAATGTCAGAAATGTCGCGGATATATTCAGTGAATATATCTGCTACACTATTAACTGGTGAGAGCTGTCCAGCACCGCAGACCCCATCTGAGAATCAAATCGGGGTCGCCAGACAGGGTGCGAGAGCGTCAAGTAAGTCGACTGAAGGTATACTCACTGCTCGGGGGTTGGGAGATAGGTAATACTACTCACTTTAGATAGACCTCTTGGATAGCTTGACGGAGTGTAGAGGCACGTGAGGGAAGCGTGTTTACCAACCACTGTAGCACTGCCATATAGTCATCAATCTGGTAATGGGGAAATGGAAATGAATCTATATGCCCATATATGGTGCTATTAACCACGTGATGCCCATATATGGTGCTATTAACCACGCGATGCCCAAATATGGTATCATCAACTGCACGTGACAACACATACCTCTGTTTGAGGAGCCGTATCGGTGATATTCCTGGGTAGTTGACTGAGCATCTGTAGGAATGTGGAATGTGCGAGGGCTTTATGACTCGTTTCCTTGTGTTTAACCGCCTGTTCCAGACACAGTTCCAACATCTTGATAATGTGTTCGTGGTGAACTGTTCTCTTGTCTGTACACACCACAGCTAAACACAACTTGTACACCTGGAGAGATGGGGATATGGGAGTTACATAACACCTTCTATAGAAATGAGAATAAGAGCAAGAGGGCAATAAGATTATGGCAAAATTGAGGGCCAGTTCAGAGGAATAACGAAAGTGATCCTGATAAGTAAGGTAGGAGTACAACAAACACAGACACCCAATCGTTACCATTAGTACTGGGATTCTTACCTCGTGATAATGGTCGTCATTAGTTACGGGATTCTTCAACACCATATCAACAATCTTAACCGATAGGGGGATCTGATGGATGAGGGTCGTTAGCAGTTAGGCACATTTTAATACTCCCCTATTATTTCAACGTTTAGGCTGCATTATTTCCGAGAAAATTGGGTTTGAGATATTGATCCACTCTACCACTATCTGCAATTGAGTACTTTCCTTCTCTCTCTATTAAACTTGGCCACTCTACTCTCTTCGACCTCTAAACTGTTCTTATAATCAGTGTAGTACAGCAAAGAGCTTGTACAACCCGGTAGTAATAAGTGAAGTACATATTGTACATGGCTGTAATTATATGGTAATGAGTTTGGATATGGCGACCCCTCTAGGTTCACAACCCTCTTTCTATAATCCATATTCTCTCTCACTCTGTACGTTACACACGATCCATATAACTATATCTCTTTAGGGATGGGAAGGGAGAGTACACTGTACTCACACTAATGGGCTATACACAAATTACCAACCTCGGTGCCTTCTAATGCTCTACATACACAAAGTACGATCTTTCACTCACATTATACACACGTTACAAAGCACAATCATATGACACCCAGCAATCGTTAGCCCTACGAGTCATATCATAATCATATCATAACCACCCCGAGCTTTTGTTTCTACATGAGCGGCTCATGTAGAGACAAAAGCTCGAGATGAGCTCAATATCTAATCACTTCCACACACAGCTAAACACTATTCATGACTATAGATCCAATTAATAAGCATGCTCTGCCGAACAGAGCACACTCTATGAATGCAATGATACACTTGCCTTGTTGGGGTTCACAGATGTAGCCTTGAGAAGGGGATCACTAACAAGATGCCTGAAGCCTGTAACAGCGAGAATACAGAACCGTGGCAGACGAGTATCATAAGCCAGTTTTAGGGGCAGGAAACAATAACTCCGGACCGTTAAAACTTCCTTTTGGTTTGATGCTAACTCCTCTAAGGCGTCATTACACGTTTCCTGAAGGTTGGGATTGTGTTTTATAGCCGATTTGTTATATTGGCTAGACTCCGAAACAAATGTAAAGGAGGGTTAGAACTATGTAGAGCACTGTCATTACCTGGATGTTCCTATATTTGATGGCTTCATTTTGTAATGCGAGAAGTACATCCCTGATAGGTGACCCAGTGTGAGGTTCAGGTGGTTCAGCTATCTTCGCTTCAGATATCTCTGAATTAGAAAACTCCTCGTAATTATCGAGACCGGGAGTTGAAAGTTTGTCCCGTAACTCGGAATCGGTTTCTGATATCAAACTCCCCGGAATTTCAGGAATTGATTTGGATGGGGAAGTCCTATCGGAGAAGTTATCGTTGACATTGAGCGAGGAACTCAATTCACTGCACTCCGCATTTGTGTTAAGGTAGGATGAGGATTCGTCTCCTAGATAGTCTTGGTCAGTGACGGTGGTGGGTTCACTGTCATCAGGTTGGGAAGAAGATTGGACGGTGCTGGTTGCAACTTCTGATGTTGACTCTTCTGTGTCCGATTCTACCACAATTTCAGGTGATTTCTCGGGTTTAAGGGATTTCACAGCCTCTTCCGGAGCCGAATTTTGTTCTTCCGAGGTCGCTAACATTTCATAACTAATTCGAAACCCCTAAAATGAATACACCATTTAATGTTTTTGAGCCTAAATCACAAAATTGGTCATATCCATGGTTCCTGATAAGATAAAGGCTGAGTGGCGATGCTAGGCTGTGGCCAAAACACACTTTTCGTTGCGAGAAAGCCCAGAAAGGAGAAAAAATTGTGATTTCAGTAAAAAATGAAAATGGAAAACGTTAAAATCTGGGTGCCTTCCATTGCTAACAATTCGTCGATTTTGTTAACCACGTGATGCCCATATATGGTGCTATTAACCACGTGATGCCCATATATGGTGCTATTAACCACGTGATGCCCATATATGGTGCTATTAACCACGCGATGCCCAAATATGGTATCATCAACTGCACGTGACAACACATACCTCTGTTTGAGGAGCCGTATCGGTGATATTCCTGGGTAGTTGACTGAGCATCTGTAGGAATGTGGAATGTGCGAGGGCTTTATGACTGGTCTCCTTGTGTTTCACCGCCTGTTCCAGACACAGTTCCAACATCTTGATAATATGCTCGTGGTGAACTGTCCTCTTATCTGTACACACCACCGCTAAACATAACTTGTACACCTACAGAAGTGGGAATAAGAGCGGGATTAGGGGAAATTGAGGGCCAAATTGGCCCGGCCAATTGAGAGGAAAGCAATCCCAATAATGATAATAATAATAATAATAATATCTAAACTTGTATCCTGCCCAGATCCTCCAGGGACAGCATAGCATAACTAATGCTGCCACTGAGGGATAATCAGAGCAGTTTACAGACACATTCAATCAAAATTAGATTCAACAACGGTGGTAAAAACCAAATTAACTTGCTCTCATAAGAGGGGGGGTCGGCCGATATTGGCCTTCAATATCATAAGATGGAAAAAAAACCTAAATAGCACAGGGTGGAAGTAAGGGAGGAGTACAAAAACACAGACACCCAATGCAATCGTTACCTCGTGATAATGGTCGTCATTGGTTACGGGATTCTTCAGCACCATATCAACAATCTTAACCGATAGGGGGATCTGATGGAGGAGGGTGGTTAGCGGTTGCCCCCTATTATTTAAACGTTTAGGCTGCATTATTTCTGACTAAATGTGGTTTGAGATACTGACACACTTTACAACAATCTTCAAGAGAGTACTTTCCTTCTCTCTGTCCACTCTCTTCGACCTCTAAACTGTTCTTATAATTAGTGTAGTACAGCAAAGAGCTTGTACAACCCGGTAGTAATAAGTGAAGTAAATATTGTACACGGCTACAAAATAGGTAATATGGTAATGGATTTGGATATGGCGACCCCTCTCGGTTCTCTACCCTCTCACATCACTCGCTCTTTCGACATTCTCTCCTTGCGTCACACACATCTAGGGATGGGAAGAGAGGGAGTACACTATACTCAGGCTAATGGGCTATACACAAATTACCACCCTCGGTGCCTTCTAATGCTTTACATACACAAAGTACGATCTTTCACTCACACTATACCTTACAACGCACAATCATATGACACCCAGCAATTGTTAACCCTATGAGTCATATCACAATCTCGTTCACGTTCACTCCGAGCTTTTCTCTCTACATGAGCTCAATCTCTAATCACTCCCACACACACACAGCTAAACACTATTCATGACCATAGATACAATTAATAAGCTTGCTCTGCCGAACACACTCTATGTTAGCTACACTTGCCTTGTTGGGGTTCACAGATGTAGCTTTGAGAAGGGGGTCACTAACAAGATGCCTGAATCCTGTAACAGCGAGAATACAAAACCGTGGTAGACGGGTATCATAAGCCAGTTTTAGGGGCAGAAAACAGTAACTCCGAACCGTTAGAACTTCCTTTTGGTTTGAGGCTAGCTCCTCTAAGGCGTCATTACACGTTTCCTGAAAGTTGGGATTGTGTGTTAGGGATAACTGATAGCCGATAAGTATTGGCGAATAAAATTTAAACGATGGTTCTGTAGAGCATTACCTGGATGTTCCGATATTTGATGGCTTCATTTTGTAATGCGAGAAGAACATCCCTGATAGGTGATCCAGTGTGAGGTTCAGGTGGTTCAGCTATCTTCGCTTCAGATATCTCAGAATTAGAAAACTCCTCATAATTATCGAGGCCGGGAGTTGAAAGTTTGTCCCGTAACTCGGAATCGGTTTCTGATATCAAACTCCCCGGAATTTCAGGAATTGATTTGGATGGGGAAGTCCTGTCGGAGAAGTTCTCGTCGACATTGAGCGACGAACTCAACTCACTGCACTCCGCGTTTGTGTTAAGGTAGGACGAGGATTCGTCTCCTAGATAGTCTTGATCAGTGACCGTAGTGGGTTCACTGTCATCAGGTTGGGAAGATTGGACGGTGCTGGTTGCAACTTCTGATGTTGACTCTTCTGTGTCCGATTCTACCACAATTTCAGGTGATTTATCGGGTTTAAGGGATTTCACAGCCTCTTCCGGAGCAGAATTTTGTTCTTCTGAGGTCGCTAACATTTCATAACTAAGTTGAAACCCCTAAAATGAAGACACCATTTAATGTTTTTTGATGCTAGATTACGAAATTGGCCGTATCCATGGTTCCAAGTAAGATGCAGGCTCAGTGGCAAAGCTAAGATGTGTCCAATGTTTCTAGAAAACACTTTTCGTTGCGAGAAAAGAGCGAAAATTGTGATTTCAGTCAAAAAAATGAAAATTTGAGTGACACGGACGAAAAATCTGGATCCACGATCGATCCAGAAATTGCGCAGCGCGCGGTTAAAAAAATATTATGGCCGGCCACAATTCGCGCGTTACATTAATTGCAGCGCAGTTACGTAAAGCCCTTTTTCCCCCATACAAAATTAAAAAACTATTCGGCCAAAATTTACTGACATTTTCCAAAGTTAAAATGAAAAACTATCTTATTTGGCGATCGGGACAGGTTATGGCTGTTGTTAGGGTCTAGTAAGGGTTTGGTTTGGGGTTATCGGTTAGTGCTATCGATTTTCTATCAGATACCGTTTATTTTACTCAAATCGGCCATGTGGTTAAACGTTTTCGGGCCTCCATAGCCGTGAAAAATGTCTATCTAAAAAATTTTAACTGTCAACAGTGCACTCTTTTGGTAGCGTGCACCTCTAAATAGGCTGCAAAGCACCCATATTCTAGTTGTAGCACCCTGTGATACCCTACTTATCAAGCCCAAGCGTTTTGAGTGTCATCACTCGCGTTTTTAAGACTGGGGACGAGTCAATGGGATCAGGGCTTGAGATATCCTATCACCAGATGATATTACTCGACAGTTTAACAACATATATATTACTTCAGTTCTTGCAACACCAGCCATGTCCACTGAGTTTCTTTGTCTGATCTGCTGTGAAACGTCACGATACAAGGCAATCGGGAAATGCGGTCACACCACCTGTATCTCTTGTACAACAATCCAGCGGGACCTGTGTGAACAGAGGATTTGTGCTGTGTGCCGGGAAACACTCGATAAAGTACGTTGTAATGCTTATCCTTGCCCTATACTTGAGGGTTACCTGTAACAAATGGTTATGTTTTAACCAACCTGAATATTCATTTCCTCCGATTTCCCTATCTTTATCCTCCCACCCTTAGTTATCCCCTAATTTAACATCTAATTATCTACCAACTATTTAACTATCTATCTATTTACTTACTATTTATTATTATTTCAAACTTTTCAACACTACTTTAAACAAATTAATTTGAGTTTTAGGATGGAAGACGAGTAGCCGCCCCTAAGGGCAGAAATTTTCTACACTCCAACCTACAACTGTGAGTACATCCCACCAATATGCATTCTTCATCTGGTGGTAACGTTCTCAATGAAACGATACGTGAAAACGAAGATATTGATGACCGAATGAATGGGTTAGATAAACTGCTCGAATCTCGCCACCTGTTAAAGTTCCTCGACGGAACCCACAACGACATAACCGCATACGGAACCAGGAGCAAAGTATCTGTCCCTGAAAACCCTGAACTTATGACCCTACTCAAGGAAACCTACGCAGTGACCAGGCTCTTCCACAGGATGCTGCTAGATTCCTCACCTTCTGCAGCTCCCACAGAGTGTGGGGAGGACATCCCGGTAACCTTTGATGATTTAGACGACCGTCTTTCTGGATTAAAGAGTGAAATTCTAACTGAAGTCCGATCTGCCGTAAGAGAAGAAGTCTCATCGCTCACCACACCAAGTTACTCCTCAGTAATAGGAGATGAACAGTCGAAACCACCCAGCCCAACCCCTTCGAGGTACGAACAGAGAGCAAACCACCAGAGACTAATAAAACATTCCGAGAGAGTGGAGCATGAGAGAGAGAGAAATTTATGTAAGCCGTTTCAATCCATAGCAGTGAAAGGTATCACCGATTATCAGGCGTATGTAGCTAGTAGCAGTAGTACTATGAAGTGGTTTAATAGCTATTTTGCCAATGTGTGTGTAACTAAGATTAAACCTACCAAAAGTGGTACCCTACTTATTGAGGTAAAAACACCTGAAGACGCTCAAAAGGTTGTGGATGGATGGAAGCCCACGTTCTTCGGATCGGAAGGAAGACCTACTACAGCATGTTTGCTTGCTAAAACAGGCAGTAGACACAAAGCGGTTATGGACTATGTCGACCCAGCGATCTGGTTTACCCAGCGATCTGGTTTACCCAGTGATATAAACTAATCACAATATACTTGTTATATACCAACACAAACCCACCAGGGATCTGTCTGCGTATCGGTGTAGAGAGTGTGGGGACACGTTACCTTCACTAAAGGATCTGGAGAGACATTTGGAGAGGGAACACAGGAAACGCTTCTGCAAGGTTTGATAATAGACTCTCTTTTATGTCAATACTACCGCTACTGGGTAATATATTATCAAAATAGAGTATCCTAATATAAATAGATCTCGACCAAAACGCGGAGTTTTTACGTCAGCCGACCCGAAACCGAATAGAAAGGGTGTCGAATCGGCTACTCCCAGTAGGATCCCTCTCGTTATTTTTCTACCAGCTGCGGTATCTCATTAAATCCCCTTTCTCTCTTTCTAGATCTGTCAGGCCAATTTAAAAGTGTTTACTAAAGACTTGGCAGTGTACTCTAAAGATGAACTAAGAGTACACAAAGTGAAGGGAGATAAGAACGACAAGTCTATGAAAGGTATGATGAGTCAATTTAACTGTCAATTTAACTGGCAAAACAAGGATTTAGCAGATCCAGAATGACTAGACTGTTTGTGTCTGTCACAAGTTTTTAAATCAAAAGACTGTCTTTGAAATTGTATTTTCTCTGTTGTGTGACAAAACTGTTTAGCTTTCTAATATCATATCTTTAATACCGCCTTGAGTTGCTTGACCCTGCTCCTCTTACAAATTCAACCTCTCTAACTTTTTCTCTCAGGACTGCTAAATCACCCTTCCCATCCCAGGACACCCGCTATGTGAGTTTTGTCAGGACCGTTACCTAGACAACGAGGCGCTACACATGCACCTCCGGAAGTCCCACTTCTGGTGTCACATTTGTACCAACCAGGCGTACTATTGCAACTACCCGGACCTTAGGACACACTTCTCAATCGCCCATTATCTCTGTGAACGGGTAAGAAAGTAAGAGAGGGGGTTTTTGAAAGAGAGATGATGGTTGGAGAATGATACATGATGTGGAAAATGAGACAAAGAAGGTGTTGAAGTTTGAGTAAACTATGCACGCTAACAATAAACTTAGTGTACCCCTGTATTGTCACCTTGTATATTACACTGACTGTCCAGTGTCCAGCTAATGAGATTTTATATACCATCTCATCTTTCAACCACCCCTTCTCAGTACAGGGTAACTGCTTACTGCGTGAATGAGCAGCTAACTCACTACACACCCTCCCAACCCACAACCCTCAATCCATCCCCACAACCCATCCCCAGCCTCCTAGTACTAACCCACTATATATTCCAGGGTAACTGTGTGAATGAGCAACTCACTAACGTATTCAAAACGGATATTGACCTTCAAGCGCACGTGGCATCTGTACACAAGGAGGAGTTGGGGAAATCACAGCAGCGCCAAATGAGGCAAATCCAATCTGGATTCACTACTGGCAGGTATGTGATTGTGGTCCATCATTCTTTGGTAATTGATACGTCATATGTTCGTGTGTACTGGCAGGTGGTTCATCAATCATCATCTTTGATACCTATACCTCACTTTTTGATGTGTACAGCTGTGACCTGTGTAAATACATTCTAAACAAACACCCATCACTTCTAGACGGAAGTGATCTATGTCATGATGATCCTTGACAACCATCTCCCTTCCCCTGCAGGGCCAACTCAAGGTACCAGCCTGAAGATGG
>AVPN01000872.1:20879-33137 GCA_000695325.1 Pleurobrachia bachei
GCGGGTAGCAACCCTAGGGGAGGGGCTGTTGTTGGAAGTTCTAGCGGCAGTTCAAGTAGAGGAGGAGTAGGGGCTAGTAGTTCTAGTGGTAGTAGTGGTAGTGGGGGATCAGCACTATCAATACCAACCACAGCTGCACCTAGTGGAAGAGGCAAGAAACAAGCCCCTACTCCGTCCCCCACACCGGATCCAAACTTCCCCTCAATCAGAGAGAGTCACAGTCCAGTACGGAACAACAACACAGGAAGGAGGGGTCGAGCGGGGCCAACAGCAGAGAAGCTGAGAAAGAAAGATGAAAGAAAGAAAGAGGAGTGGCCTACCGCTGCTGAGAGCACAGCTGCGAGCTCTTCCTCACCTCGCCAGACATATAGGAGGGATCGGGGCAAACAACAACAACCTCTGGGGAGAAGGGGAGGGGGAGGGAGGACTAATAATTATATCAAGGAGGACAATAGGATGACCTCCCCTGGTAATCTAGTAGGAGAGTCTAATGTGGGACATCCCCCAGAACTGATAGATCCTGATCCAGTCCCAGTCTCCTCAGACCTGATTGGAGAGTTGAATCAGTTGGGGGAGGAGATTGTGAATGAGAGGCCGGTATCACCAGGCCCACCACCTGCTAGACAAGGAGGCCCACCTCCAGGCCCACCTGCTAGACAATGCCCACCAACTGGCCCACCAGGCCCACCACTACCTCAGCAACCCCGACTACCATCTCAACAACAACACGCCCGACCCCCTCGCCGCCAACCGGGACCACCACCTTCTTCCCGACGTCCCGAGCCTCCTCCCAGTCTCACTGACATTATCAATTCTGCTCCAACACCACCACCACCTGGGCCCCTCCCTCCTGCTTCACACAACCTGCCTCCTCCATCACGCAACCTCCCTCCCCCATCTATAAGTGATATCCTCTCAGCTCCATCTCCAGACCCAGTGGGACCCCCTCCCAGTATCAGTGACATCCTCCTTCCACCGCAGTGCTCCCAGCAACCACCTGGTTTCCACCAACCTCCTGGTTTTCACCAACCCCCCGGATTCAATCGCCAGCAGCCTCCTGGACTCAACATGACCCGAAACGGGCATCCTCCTGGTATGGCCAACAGGGGTCCACCTCCACCGGGTCACGAGGATAACAGGGCTCCACCAGGTCACGAGGATAACAGGGCTCCACCAGGTCACGAGGATAACAGGGCTCCACCAGGTCACGAGGATAACAGGGCTCCACCAGGTCACGAGGATAACAGGGCTCCACCAGGTCACGAGGATAACAGGGCTCCACCAGGTCACGAGGATAACAGGGCTCCACCAGGTCACGAGGATAACAGGGCTCCACCAGGTCACGAGGCTAACAGGGGTCCACCAGGCCACGAGGCCCCACCACCTGGGTTCCGTGGAGCTCCACCCCCAGGGTTCCAGCCTGTACATGACATGAACAACAGGAACAATGCTCTGAAGGAGGCACTGCAGAGGGAGTTGGGAGCTAGTGTTTTTGTCATGTATCACGAGGCTGTCCTAGCTTTCAGGTGAGGTTTTAGTTTTGTCGTTTGTGTTGTACCAATTTGTAACCAATCGTCGATCTGCATTTTGATATCTGGGAATTTGGTGTCGGTTTTTTTGTCTTTTTTGTTACATTTCCAGCTCCAGTATTATATGATTTATTCTCTCTCTAACCCCCTTCTATCTCTCTCAGTCGGAACCAGATCGACAGTAAGCACTTTCTACAGATCAGTAAAAAGTACATTTCCCCCATGTCCTACTCCTCGCTAATGACTGAGCTCGTGATCCTCCTACCAAACATCCAAAAACAACACGAACTTTTCCGAGATTTGGGGCGACCCGCTGACCTATTTCCATGTTGCAATTGCAACCAAATTATGAGGACTATAGATGCAAAATCGCATACGTGTAGTTAGGTGTCTTGTGTGTGTAATTCTTGGTATGTATGGGTTTTTAGACGTTATTACAATCACTGTTTTATGATTTCCCCTTTTTTGAAGTTCATAATTTGATGTGTTTTGTTTTGCTATGTCGGTCACGTACGTCAAAACTTGTATCAATTGGATAGTGTGCATCATTGATGTGAATTATTATTCTCTTGAAGAAACAGAGACAGCTGTACCAGCCGACGAGTTACTCAATAACTTGCTGCTAGCACATCAGCGGCCAACACAGCTGTTGGGAAGTGATGATCTCATCACTTTGCCCCACTCAATGTCACAATCTGCAACGTTACCAACTGACACTACACGTCGCGCGCGGTACACTAAATGTAGATCACTCCGCGCAGGAATACGCGTTCCTGGGTCAGGTATTAAATGAGAATTCAACCGCCGCACCCCTGACTTCCTGCTTTTTAGCCTTAAGAGTTTCAGCTTCTGTTCAACTCATTTTGTGAAACCAGGAACCGATAATTAAAGAACTGAAACTCGGCATTTTCAATTGTGTAATAATTTATGATGTAGAAAATATGTTCTGACTTCTGGTGTAGAAATAATGAGATGAATAAGTTAATGTGATTATTTGGGATTAATTAGTAATTACCACCACTACAGTGTTTTGGACAATCAATTTAAAAAGAGCTAGAAACTTCCTGCTCTTAAACTCGAAAAAAGTCTTGACGGTTCTCTATCACATACACCTTGAGTCGTTGCACAATCGTACAACGGTCGTGTGCTGTCAGGCCAATGCTCTGACCACAGTTCTCGCGAGAATCGGGTCAGGCAATATCTGCACACGACCTGTCGACAGGTCGTGTGCAGATATTGCGTAGCTCATCAAATTCAATATTTGAAGAGTGGAAGGGGTGTATCTCAATAGAAGGGTGCCCATCCAATGTACATTTGAGAGAGGTTGGTCAAATCAGTGCTGTCCAAAATCAGCTTCTGTACCTGGAATATGAATTATTATTAGCACAAAAAGGATGTTGTGTCTCACTGCCAGAGCTTGTTGTCTCCCCCTTACTCAACAAGCCAGAGCTGAGAAGTGAGAGAGCCCCTTCCCCCTCTATTCAAATGTTCCTAAAGAACAACTTACCTGTCCTTCGGTTGAGATGGGTAGTTTGGCGTGAGCATTCTTCCCAATCTGACCGTTCAATTTCTTCTCTATCGCCTTCATAATCTCCTGTGCCTTGTTCCTAACTGAATCTCCCCGACCCTGACGACTTCCCTGGGAAGATAACATGGAATGAGAGGGGTGAGTGGTGACCCAACCGTTCCAAAGCAGTCCCAAGTGGAAATACAGTACCAACATGGGACTAGTCCCTCATTCCTCAGGGTTGGTACTGCCTTCTATAATAGCAACCTTGAGGAATGAGAGACTGGGTGCTGGCAGCTGTCCTAATCTTAACTACTCGAATACTAACATGCTGGTGTGATCGTTTATCAGGTTTACTCCACTCCACGAGGGGGTCGTGAACAAACGTTTTCAGGACAGATAGAAGGGCCTCTTTCTCCCTTCTCATAACTCCCATTGTAGCCACACAGGACGCCCTGGAAGTGGGGAATAGTTGTTAAAGGGGGTGGGGGGGTATCCCTTTTAACCTTGCGGCTTGTCTAACAAAAGACTGTCCTATCTGAACCACCCGAATCTAAACTCTAAGTCTATCCAACCACCCGATAAAAGTTTGAAATAACAAGGAAATTTGCCGTTGTGATTGGCATCTCAGTAACTTGTGTGAAGGAGTAATTTTAGGTTGGGGTATTCTGCACGTGCACTCATTTCCTAGTTTACCTTCCTTCCTTGTGTCACTGTGACCCATTTTGTTTGCTACAACGGTCCAGTATCATGTCCCTTTTAATTACACTCACACTCAGTATTTTCATATTGCATGGTAAGTGATATCAAAATTATTCCTTCGAAAAAAACCACCAATCTAGTTGCTCATACCTCAATGAAACTTGAAATCACTCCGTTTCATTCACTTTTCTAGGTTGTATAGGAAGGACAGCAGAAGGTGCTGCTAAACCGACCAGGGTCATTGCGAAGAGAAACATGGAGGGGAGCTCTAGATTCAATCCCCAGAATGACCCTAATTTCTACTATGACCAAGTGTACGGTTGGGTTCGGGGCTCTGCAGGAAAGCACTCCCAGCCAGTATACAAAACACCTGATGAGAAACCAAATACTGACCAGATACTGCAGTCAGTGTCGAACGACAATCTAGGAAATCATGGCCGGCCAATTCATGACACCACTAATAAAGAAAGTGTTCTTCCAAGGCAAAACCATCCCCAACATCACACAGTTCACAAAGTCAGGGTGGAAGCATCATTTTCTGATTCAGATAGAGGGGAGAAGGGAGACAAGTCGACAGAGGATCTCACAGTAATTTGTACTGCCGGAGGGGTAGCTTTATTCCCCCCCTCCCAGCGGCACGACAGCTGCTGGGAAGTGATGATCTCATCATTCTGCCCCACACAATGTCACAATATGCAACGTTACCAACTGACACTAGACGTCGCGCGCGGTACTCTAAATGTAGACCACTCCGCGCAGGAATACGCGTTCATGGGTCAGGTATTAACTGAGAATTCAAACGCAGCTGCACCCATGACTTCCTGCTTATTCGGCTTTAGCTCAGAGTTTCAGCTTTCTGTTCTCATTTGTAACACCAGGAACTGACAATTAAAGAACTGAAACACGGGATTTTCAATTGTGTAATAAGTTATGATGTAGAAAATAAGTTCTGGTGTAGAAATAATGAGATGAATAAGTTAATAATGTGATTAATTGGGATTAATTAGGAATTACCACCACTACAGAGTGTTTTGGGCAATCAATTTAAAAAGAGCAAGACACCTCCTGCTCGTAAACTTGAAAAAAGTCTTGAAAGTTCCTGCTCACACGTTAAGTCGTTGCACAAACGTACAACGGTCGTGTGCAGATATTACGTAACTCATCAAATTCAAGAGATAGAACACGTATTTGAAAAGTGGAAAGAGTGTATCTCAATAGAAGGGTGCCCATCCAATGTACATTTGAGAGAGGTTGGTCAAATCAGTACTGTCCAAAATCAGCTTCTGTACCTGCAGGACGAATTATTGTTACCACAAAGAGAATGGCGTGTCGGGCCCCCCGGCCCCGGCGTGTCTCACTGTCTGAACTGAGAAAGCCCTCACCCTATTCAAATTAAATGTTCTAAAAGGAGAACTTACTTGTCCCTCGGTTGAGATGGGTAGTTTGGCGTGGGCATTCTTCCCAATCTGACCGTTCAATTTCTTCTCTATCGCCTTCATAATCTCCTGTGCCTTGTTCCTAACTGAATCTCCCCGACCCTGACGACTTCCCTGGGAAGATAACATGGAATGAGAGGGGTGAGTGGTGACCCAACCGTTCCAAAGCAGTCCCAAGTGGAAATACAGTACCAACATGGGACTAGTCCCTCATTCCTCAGGGTTGGTACTGCCTTCTATAATAGCAACCTTGAGGAATGAGAGACTGGGTGCTGGCAGCTGTCCTAATCTTAACTACTCGAATACTAACATGCTGGTGTGATCGTTTATCAGGTTTACTCCACTCCACGAGGGGGTCGTGAACAAACGTTTTCAGGACAGATAGAAGGGCCTCTTTCTCCCTTCTCATAACTCCCATTGTAGCCACACAGGACGCCCTGGAAGTGGGGAATAGTTGTTAAAGGGGGTGGGGGGGTATCCCTTTTAACCTTGCGGCTTGTCTAACAAAAGACTGTCCTATCTGAACCACCCGAATCTAAACTCTAAGTCTATCCAACCACCCGATAAAAGTTTGAAATAACAAGGAAATTTGCCGTTGTGATTGGCATCTCAGTAACTTGTGTGAAGGAGTAATTTTAGGTTGGGGTATTCTGCACGTGCACTCATTTCCTAGTTTACCTTCCTTCCTTGTGTCACTGTGACCCATTTTGTTTGCTACAACGGTCCAGTATCATGTCCCTTTTAATTACACTCACACTCAGTATTTTCATATTGCATGGTAAGTGATATCAAAATTATTCCTTCGAAAAAAACCACCAATCTAGTTGCTCATACCTCAATGAAACTTGAAATCACTCCGTTTCATTCACTTTTCTAGGTTGTATAGGAAGGACAGCAGAAGGTGCTGCTAAACCGACCAGGGTCATTGCGAAGAGAAACATGGAGGGGAGCTCTAGATTCAATCCCCAGAATGACCCTAATTTCTACTATGACCAAGTGTACGGTTGGGTTCGGGGCTCTGCAGGAAAGCACTCCCAGCCAGTATACAAAACACCTGATGAGAAACCAAATACTGACCAGATACTGCAGTCAGTGTCGAACGACAATCTAGGAAATCATGGCCGGCCAATTCATGACACCACTAATAAAGAAAGTGTTCTTCCAAGGCAAAACCATCCCCAACATCACACAGTTCACAAAGTCAGGGTGGAAGCATCATTTTCTGATTCAGATAGAGGGGAGAAGGGAGACAAGTCGACAGAGGATCTCACAGTAATTTGTACTGCCGGAGGGGTAGCTTTATTCTGCTCTATCGTGTTTATCATCTTCTGTTCCATCCAGTGAGTAGAAAATTTCATTTTATTTGCTCCTTCATAAAACATTCTGTAGCTACTAAACGCTTCATTGCAGGTGGAGGAGAACACTCAAAGCACTCCGAACAACAGAGGCGGATCTACACAGAGAAGCGGAGAAACTCCTGGACAAGGAAGCTGTACACGACTCCAAACCAGCACCAAGTGATTGGACACCTGACAAACCATCTGCAGGTTCGAGTAGTGATGGGATCACACCTGATATAATACCAGCTGTTACACCAAGAGCATCAATTGTCCGAAGATCAAGTAGGATACTCTCTCGTTCACTGGACATTAAACCGGGGGATGCATCTACTGAGCGGACTCGATCTCTATTAGAAATGTCGTCAGATGATGAAGAGGAAACAATTGTGGACCAAAAACCAATCCCTCCTCTCAAAATTGGAGACATCCTATCTCAGGGCCCGACTAAGCATGACAGCCCGTTTGTGCCGACAACATCAAGGAATGATGACCCGTTTTTGTATGTCCCCGAAAAGAAGATGGTCCAAATGGCTAAAGATGTCAATGTCATCCCGGATAGGTCTCCTGCTGTCAAAGAGAAGCTGAAGAGGATCTCCCTGGCTAAAATTGCAAGGTTTAGAGAAACACACCATTTTTCAAACTAAAATTCTGTTTGTTATGATTCATTTGAGATCCAAAAATATTAATAACCTTGTTTCATCTTTTTGTGCTCCAACCTCCAGTCAATAAAATTATTTGATTTGTTTTCATTCAACCACGTGTCGGTGTAATGTGTATGACGTATGTACTGAATCAGACTATGTGCTATCAAAATTACACTTTTCAGTATAGGACATGAGACCCGTTGCTAGGTAATATAAATGATACACCTGAAATATAAAACCATTTTATCCTATCCTGTGACGCGGAAGAGATAATAAAAACAAGCTCGAAATGCTTTTATACTGTTGAAAAAGTTGTGTGTTCAATTTGTGCAATTTTACTTTTACCCATACTAGCGCACCCATTGGGTGCGCCTCAAGTATGGGGTTTTGATAACCCACCCGGCTTCGACGACGTTCATCTCCAAATTATTATTATTACTAGCGCACCCATTGGGTGCGCCCCAAGTAAGGGCTTCTTGATCACCCACCCGGCTTAGCTTCGCCGGGTGGTTCTTTTCGCCCATTTCAAATAACGCGGTTGTCATGGCAACTGAATTGGTAACTATGGTGACTGGCATTTTAAAACTCATTCGAAAATGTTAACAAACTTCCCCTGGAAGTTCCAAAAGTGTGAGCAACAGCTTTACAGCTTTGTGCCCATAGAGTGTTTTATGAAGGAGCAGTCTGTCGCTTAGTTGTTCCTAACTGAATCTCCCCGACCCTGACGACTTCCCTGGGAAGATAATATAGAATGAGAAGGGGCAATACCCAATACTTCTAAACGGAAATACAGTCCCTCAAGATTGGCAATGCCTTTCATAATAGCAGCCTCCCCTAAAATCTGAACTAAAGAATACTAACATGCTGGTGTGATCGTTTATCGGGTTTACTCCACTCCACAAGGGGGTCGTGAACAAACGTTTTCAGGACAGATAGAAGGGCCTCTTTCTCTCTTCTCATAACTCCCATAGTAGCCACACAGGACGCCCTGAAAGTGAGGGGAATAGTTGAGGGGAATCATTTTCTCATAATGATGTTACAGTTATGTAGTATGGCCATTCTAACCACTAACCCTCCCCGATGGATGCATGTCCCCAACGAGATCTCAGAAAAGTCTGCCATTCCGATTGGTATCTCAATAACTTGTGTGAAGGAGCAGTTTTAGGTTCGGGGATTCTGCACGTGCACTCATTTCCTAGTTTCACTTCCTTCCTTGTGTCACCGGACCCATCTGTTTTGTTTGCTATCACGGTCCAGTATGTCCCCTTTAATTACACTAACATTGAGTATTTTCATATTGCATGGTAAGAAATATTAAAAATTATTCCTTCGAAAATAACCACCAAAGGAAAATATTTTGAATTCATTGCTACATAATATCTGAATGAAACTTGAAAACACTCCGTTCCATTCACTTTTCTAGGTTGTATAGGAAGGACAGCAGATGGTGCTGCTAAACCGACCAGGGTAATTGCTAAGAGAAACATGGTGGGGAATTCTAGATTCAATCCCCAGAATGACCCCAATTTCTACTATGATCAAGTGTACGGTTGGGTTCGGGGCTCTGCAGGAAAGCACTCCCAGCCAGTATACAAATCACCTGATGAGAAACCAAATACTGACCAAATACTGCAGTCAGTGTCGAGCAACAATCTAGGGAATCATGGCAGGCCAAATCATGACATCTCCCGTGATGAACGTGTCCTTCCAAGGCAAAACCATCCCCAACATCACACAGTTCATAAAGTCAAGGTGGAAGCATCATTCTCTGATCATGGAGGGGAGGAGAGAGACAAGTCAACTGAGGATCTCACAGTAATTTGCACTGCTGGAGGGGTAGCTTTATTCTGCTCTATCGTGTTTATCATCTTCTGTTCAATCCAGTGAGTATACCAGCAAAACTTTATTTGCTCCTTCATAAAACATTCTGTGTAGCTACTAAACGCTTCATTCTAGGTGGCGGAGAACACTCAAAGCACTCCGAACAACAGAGGCAGATCTACACAGAGAAGCGGAGAGACTCCTAGACAAGGAAGCTGTACAAGACTCCAAACCAGCACCAAGTGATCGGATCACACCTGACATACCACCTGCAGGTTCAAATGGTGATGGGATCACACCTGACATAATACCAGCTGTTACACCAAGAGCATCAATTGTCCGAAGATCAAGTAGGATACTCTCTCGTTCACTGGACATTAAACCGGGGGATGCATCTACTGAACGGACCCGATCTCTACTAGAAATGTCTTCCGATGAAGAAGATGAGATAACTTTGGACCAAAAACTAACCCCTCCTCTCAAAATTGGAGACATTCTATCTCAGGGTCCGACTAACAACAACAGCCCATTTGTGCCGACAACATCTAAGACTGATGACCCGTTTTTGTATGTCCCCGAAAAGAAGATGGTCCAGATGGCTAAAGATGTTAATGTTATTCCAGATAGGTCTCCTGCTGTCAAAGAGAAGCTGAAGAGGATCTCCCTGGCTAAAATTGCAAGGTTTAGAGAAACACACCATTTTTCAAACTAAAATTCTGTTTGTTATGAGTTATTCCGTCATTTGATAGCCAGAAATATTAAACTTGTTTCATCTTTTCGTGCTCCAACCTCCGGTCAATAAATCACACGATGTGCTCAATGCTATCAAAATTACACTTTTCAGTATAGGACATGAGACCCGTTGCTAGGTAATACAAATGATACACCTGAAATATAAAACCATTTTATCGACCTACCCTGTGATGCGAAAGAGATAATAAAAACAAGCTCGAAATGCTTTTATATACTGTTGAAAAAGTTGTGTGTTCACTTTGTGAAGTTTTACTTATACCCGCATTGGGATTCTTGGGTATCAGCGTCACTTTAAATCATATACAGTCGGACCCCGATTTACCGGGATGCTCGGGAGAAAGGGTTTTGCCCGGTAACTCGGGGTGCCCGGTATATCGGGGTGATAAACCGTTAATTTCCTAAATCGGGGGAAGTTTTTCCTCCCGGTAAATCGGGGTTCCGGTAAATCGGGGCCCGGTAAATCGGGGTCCGACTGTACTACTGATAACACTCGAAATTACAGGAATGGAAACGGTAGAACTAGGGTACATTTACGGATGGGATATTACTTCAGAAGATATCATAGACGATGTGTTTTTCAAGGACTTTAAATTGCTGCTTCAAATGACTCAGGATGGTGACAATATTGGGATTCAGCTTTCTCTAAAACCCATCAACTCAGCTAAAGAATGGTACTGTGATGCAAGTTTCATAATAACTGGAAAGATAAATCGAGAGGACAAAAGCACAGAATTGGTCCATCACACATTTTCAAATAACTCGTCGTGGAAATTGGATAAGTTTGTGACTAGGGATAAAATATATCGTAGGGGTTTAAGAATAACAGTTCAAATCAAGATTAACAACAGCTACATTGGACAACCTTTGGTAATGGAGAAGCAACCGATGAAACTAGTGATTTTTGAAAGGAGCTTAAATGATTTTCTAACTGACGATGTCGTATCTACATTGTAGAGGGACGAAAAACTGGGAACGGAGTAGAATTCAGAATGTATGAACTATGCAGAACAAATAATATAGATGGCTATTATAGTCAAGAGTTTATAATTACTATTGGATCCAGCAGTAGCGGTCTTGACTCATTATTTGGATTTTGGGGCAAGTGCAATGAAAAAAGTAAGGTTGGGTGCCGTAACTGCATTCATCAAGTTTGATAACAATGAAATTCCTTTTAATGACCAACTTAATGAAAATATTCCTGTGGTTACTTTTATGATAGACAGGAGGAAAAGGAATAGCAGAGTCACTAAATATGACACTGACGGAACCGACTTTGGAGCAGATTACCTTAAAATACCAGCGCATCATAATGCCAGTTTTACTCTTAAAGACGGCACAACCATTCCTCTGAATTCCTACATTCTAGCCCGCAACTCTCCTGTCCTGAAGAATTTAATTGAGAAGGAGGGAGAACTGGACCATGATGTGACCGATTTTGAGCCTGAAACGGTCCGGCTCTTTGTTAATGCTTGTTACTCGGGAAGGGCTAGCGCGTATGATATTCGCATGCCTTTTATCGTAATAAAAGAGCTGTTTAAAATGTTTGCAGTATTTCAAGTGGAATGGGCACTTGAGGAGTTGACTCTCTATCGTCACTGGGGTATGAAACCATGTACAGTTACAAAAATAGAAAAGTACTGGGACATCGCAGTATTGGCTTTAGATGGTTATATCAAACATGATAACCGAATATTTCTCGAACATTTCTTATTGCAGCCCTTTGAAACTTTCTGCAGACAAACGTTTCATATTTACCTCTCTAAATTGATCACAAAGATCACTAAACGATCTGAAATGGATTTGCTCATGGTTTTAGTAGTCCAATTCGGTTTTCTCTCTGATTTTCACCGGCAATTATGTTCGATGTTATTGGTGGAGCAGCCAATTCCTTTACTAGGCTACATACTGGAAAACTTCAACTTAGCTCTATATGACGGGAAATCTTATGAAGCTCTAATTTTAGCTTTGACACCAAATTCAGAGCGCCGCACCTTTTCTCTACAGCGATACAAAAGAGATGTTAGATTTCAAGGTGAAGAAGTTTTGAGTCCAGTGTCAAATGATGGTACTTTAGCTACCGTGGCTAGAAACCATTGGTGCAAGATTGAGGATTCAACCTGGCCCTGTTCCAACTCAAAGAGGCCGTTTTCAGTGAAAAGGTGGGACTACAAGAAACATTTTGAACAAGAAGGACTTGAAATAACCCATCCTAGTTTTGTACAGGAGTAAAAAGTGCTGAAAAGAAGGTAGCAACATGCGTCTAGGCACAATTGGAGTGAATGTTATGAACGCTGTCAACACTGGTACTATTGAGACAATTTGCGTTTTTATGTGCATTGATTCTTTTTGTCTAATCTTTGGTTCATGTTTTTGTTCAATGATTGGAAATTCTTTTGGTTTTGATACTTACTAGCTAAGAATCACTGAAGTGTCACACCATGCAGTAACCCCTAAAAAACAACCCTGAACCTACCGAAAGGCACCCTCGACACCAGTCACCCCCTGAACCTACCTAAAGGCACCCTC
>AVPN01000874.1:16423-26620 GCA_000695325.1 Pleurobrachia bachei
ATTTGGTCTCTTTTGATTCTGGTGCGCTCTTGATTTGGTCTCTTTTGATTCTGGTGCGCTCTTGATTTTGGTCTCTCTTGATTGTGGTGCTCTCTTGATTTTGGTTTCTCTTGGATGGGGTCCGCTCTTGGGTGCTCTTGGAGGCTCTTGAACTTTATTATGGTTCCTTATTGCTCTCCTAAAGTTACAAAGTAGGTAGAATACTCGAGCCGTACGCAGAAGCCAGAAATTATCTTTTCTAACCCAGCCCCCAGACTGAGATTCGTGTTGCAAATGGCATGCTTTATCGCTCTCCACAAGACAGAAAAAAATGTACCAATCAATTGTATGCACGTTGAAATACTTGCGTACCGCATATCGAAGAAACTATTGAGAGAAAGAGATAGTGATTATAGAGAACGTGAATTTATAATTTAGAAGGCTTGTTAGTGGTAGGTGCGTTGCTTCAATCGACTGATTGAAACGGCGTCCTCCTAGCACTAACAATACATAGGCCCAAAAGCGGGATATAAATTATAATTGTATTTGTATTTGTATTTGTATTTTCTTTTAGGTTTTTGCTAACTTACTCTCCAAGTTCATCTCTCATTCCCAGAACTATCCCATCTAGCTGATTATGGCAGTTAGTGGAACTGTTTTGCGAGCAAAGGCCGTGCTCCTAGGGGATCCGGGTGTGGGGAAAACCTCTCTAACTTCAACGTTTCATAGCGAATCTGGAGGGTTTCCTAAAGCCTATACTATGACAACAGGTGTGTACAATGTGTGTTGTATCTGGCATTGTATCTTCCCCCGTGTTTATTATTTAATGAATATTATTATTATCAATAGACATATTTTGTAGAAAACAGCAATGAATTATAACAGCAATACATTATATCAATACATTATAGATATCAGCGGGTGGTTTACAACACATTCTACCACCTATCATTCGGCAGGCTTTGCGATTTTATCAAACATTAGAATTAGTTTCCGGTTTGTCTTCAATGTCTTCACAGCGAAATATTGGATTCCTGATATCGACTGGTGCAATAACTCTTCTTGCACGGTGACTATCCTTTTTAAAAATAGACCCTCTACTCATAGCGATGTATATTATTGGATTCAAAAAAGAGTTCAATGGCGCTAGTACGGTATACCCAAAAAATAGTAATATCATCAAACTTAAAGGTCTACTCTGCATTTGTATCTCAATAGACTGATCACTCAATAAATCCTTGTTGATAATTATTAATTGATTGCCCACAAACACACAAATCAAACTACACAAACTGAACCCATTCATAAAGAGAACCCTGAGGGTGCTTCCAAGCGACCGAGCAATGCCGTTACGAACTGGGTTTAGGAATCTTTGGAAAAGATGGAACACAGTCATAGCGCCGCAGATGGCACCGGCGCTTTGGAAAACCCAGCTAGGCACAGAATACACTATCTCTAAACTATAAGACGAAATATAAAATGTTTTGATGTGTAAACCATCTTGAGGAAAGCAAATTTGATTGTAATTTAGATGCACCAACTCGTTTGAAACGAAACCGGCATAAAATGAATAAAACCCTTGAACAAATGTCGTGATACCAAGACATATAAAAAGGGAGCCAAAAAACAGTTTGCGTGGTATCTCCCTAAAAGGGGATTTTATCTGTAAGAATCTCGCTACTGTAAGATAACTGGTAATAATTAGCGGAGCATCATAAACAAATTTGTATGCAAATGAGTAAAATAAGTTTAAGTCCGTGCAATTTCGATTCAAGTAGTAATAATATTGATCTTCACATATGTCCGATTGTGTAACATCGTTGAAACAAGCCGGGTCTTTTTGTTTCCAAAGACCGACAGCCAATCCTAAACCGATGGTAGGACATGTGAAGAGATCGACAGTGCCAAGCACAAGGTAAAGATCTCGGGCGATGGATGAGTTTTTCGTCATCAACACAGCATCATGATCCTCTAACTCAGGAATTGCAATCACGGCAAGCAGAATGAAGAAGATCATCAGTGGAAAATCTGGCACTGAAGTTCCTCCTTCACTAAAAATTGCCATACCTAAATAGTTGAAAAAAGAAAATTTGTAAACAATATTACATATAACTGTATTGTATAACAGCTGTAATTCATATTCATAAGGAAATATATAACAAAGAGGCAGGAGACTGAATCAGCAGTATAATAGAGGGTGAGCCTTGTGCCCCATTATGAACAATATACAGGGCGAGTCTAGAGAAGGAGAGCTGATGGGACTCTGCAGCTGCCATAGCTGACCATGCAATGGTGACCAGCTTTGCTTTTATTTCGTTGGATTTGAGAGAAACTAGAAAGGGGGAGAGGACCGCACGTTATTCTTGTAATAAAGAAAAAAGGACCGGGTAGAGCAGACTGAATCAGTTGCATTCGTAGAGCTAGAGAAAGAGAGAGAGCCAATATAATGGGGATGTATGAGATCAGAAAGCTTTTATTGTAGAAAAAACTGTAACACTTGTAATAGAGTTGCCTAGCTCGACCCCTTGGTGACATAGACACCTGGTGTGTGGGTGTCGTACCAGGTGTCTATGTCACCATGACTCGACCTGAGATCAATAGCACCAAACCCCAATTTGAACTAAACAACACGACTTTATACAACTTTTAAAGCTCACCAACCTTCCAACAGGTGTTCAGTTGGCAGTTAAAAGTGTGAAGATCCCCGACTCGCCCTATACTGTCGAAATGTTTGTCTACGACTGTGCAGGTCAAGAGACGTTTACTCCGTACGTTTCAAAAGTTCTGGGCAGCTCTGCACTGGTGATGATAGTGTTTGATGTGTGCAGTGAACCGTCCCTTAGTGCCGCTGTGAAGTGGTTTGAAAGGGTGAAGGGTGCTAATAAAGATTTCAAGGTCAGTAATTTTAGAATTTATAGGCTCACTATTTAGTTTTTAAATAGTAAATGTTGAATGTTAGATCAGGATCATAACTATAGTTATATTGTCGTGACCTCTTATTTAATATATTCTCATATTGTAACAGCACCAGAGCAACAATATCTCATTATATTGTAACAGCAGGCCAGAATAACATTCTCTATTATTGTCCTCGCAGATGCATGCTGTGCTAGTAGGAAACAAGACAGATCTCGAACTACGAAGAACAGTATCAAAATCTGAAGCCGAAGAAGCAGCTTCCAAGTTGGGGTTACCTTATTTTGAGTGCTCGCGTTTTCTTCCTCGATTATAACTGCTAGGCAAGATAAAAGACCGCTTAACTTTGTATGAACAGTACGTTGAGCAGACACAGGAGTTTCAAGAAATGGCTAATGAAGTCTGAGGAACATATTTTCCTGTTTGTTTGTTTGGCGATATAATGATGAAATGGAACATTGTTTTACTTCTTTGCATTTGAGCTGATTATGTTGTTTGGGTGTGGTTCAGAGAATGATGATATGATGACAAGATGTGTTATTGTAATTTGGCTGGTCCAATTGATATATTTGGGAGTTGACCAATTATCAGTAGTTATTCCCAACCCCCCCCCAGCTCGGTGTCATGTGTAACAAAGTTACTGGCTGGGGTGAGATTAGCAGTTCGACTAGGATAAGTTTCACTGGAAGAGCTCGGTGTCATGTGTAACAAAGTTACTGGCTGGGGTGAGATTAGCAGTTCGACTAGGATAAGTTTCACTGGAAGAGCTCGGTGTCATGTGTAACAAAGTTACTGGCTGGGGTGAGATTAGCAGTTCGACTAGGATAAGTTTCACTGGAAGAGCTCGGTGTCATGTGTAACAAAGTTACTGGCTGGGGTGAGATTAGCAGTTCGACTAGGATAAGTTTCACTGGAAGAGCTCGGTGTCATGTGTAACAAAGTTACTGGCTGGGGTGAGATTAGCAGTTCGACTAGGATAAGTTTCACTGGAAGAGCTCGGTGTCATGTGTAACAAAGTTACTGGCTGGGGTGAGATTTGCAGTTCGACTAGGATAAGTTTCACTGGAAGAGCTCGGTGTCATGTGTAACAAAGTTACTGGCTGGGGTGAGATTTGCAGTTCGACTAGGATAAGTTTCACTGGAAGAGCTCGGTGTCATGTGTAACAAAGTTACTGGCTGGGGTGAGATTTGCAGTTCGACTAGGATAAGTTTCACTGGAAGAGCTCGGTGTCATGTGTAACAAAGTTACTGGCTGGGGTGAGATTTGCAGTTCGACTAGGATAAGTTTCACTGGAAGAGCTCGGTGTCATGTGTAACAAAGTTACTGGCTGGGGTGAGATTTGCAGTTCGACTAGGATAAGTTTCACTGGAAGAGCTCGGTGTCATGTGTAACAAAGTTACTGGCTGGGGTGAGATTTGCAGTTCGACTAGGATAAGTTTCACTGGAAGAGCTCTGTGCCATGTGTAACAAAGTTACTGGCTGGGGTGAGATTAGCAGTTCGACTAGGAAAAGTTTCACTGGAAGAGCTCGGTGTCATGTGTAACAAAGTTACTGGCTGGGGTGAGATTAGCAGTTCGACTAGGAAAAGTTTCACTGGAAGAGCTCGGTGTCATGTGTAACAAAGTTACTGGCTGGGGTGAGATTAGCAGTTCGACTAGGAAAAGTTTCACTGGAAGAGCTCGGTGTCATGTGTAACAAAGTTACTGGCTGGGGTGAGATTAGCAGTTCGACTAGGAAAAGTTTCACTGGAAGAGCTCGGTGTCATGTGTAACAAAGTTACTGGCTGGGGTGAGATTAGCAGTTCGACTAGGAAAAGTTTCACTGGAAGAGCTCGGTGTCATGTGTAACAAAGTTACTGGCTGGGGTGAGATTAGCAGTTCGACTAGGAAAAGTTTCACTGGAAGAGCTCGGTGTCATGTGTAACAAAGTTACTGGCTGGGGTGAGATTTGCAGTTCGACTAGGATAAGTTTCACTGGAAGAGCTCGGTGCCATGTGTAACAAAGTTACTGGCTGGGGTGAGATTAGCAGTTTAACTGGGGTCAGTTGCACTGGAAGAGCTCGGTGCCATAGTTGAGTTCGGCAAGGACTCTGGCAGGAAGGTATAAACGGTATATAGCCAGACTACTTTGGCCCAATGCACTAGTTGGGGAGCTGGTGTTATACTGTTACCCTGTCAGGCCAATGCTCTGACCACAGTTCTCACACGCTCCGAGAAGCGAGAATGGGTCAGGCCAATGCTCTGACAGGTTATACCAGGCCGTGAGCGGATTAGAGAAAGGAAGAGAGAGAGACACACCACCCAAGGAGGGCAGCTCTGTTGCCTTGGAGTGGTGTGTAAAACTGTAATAAATTGTTAATTTCAACCAGTTAATCTAACAACTATAACCCCCTCTCTCCAGGTGTTCAAAGCAGCGAGGGAAGCAGAGCAAAACAGGAAACGGGAGTATGATGCTGCGATACATATTCAGGCTGTTATGAGAGGCGTTAGGCTGAGGCAATTTGTGAAATATCTCCACATGTGTGCCGTGAGAATTCAGGTATTATATGAGCGTCACGTGACTCCAATAGTCGGTTAGTCCCTGGTTATAAAGGACTAAGCCTCGGTTCCTGGTCACGTGTTACGTCTCTGTGTCCTACCCTCTTCCCGTGCAAATGTAAAGGAGCGTTTGAACATAACAACCGTCTCTAGGGGGTAGAGAGAATTCTAGCCTTGGACATACTAAAGTTCACGGTTGACAACTTGTATCTAAAGTTTGCTTCCTATTCCAGATGGCCTGGAGGGGATACCTTGGCAGGAAATCATACTACAAGCAGCTTGCTATAAAGGTGGAGCAGCAGCAGCTGAATTGTTATCATGCAATGGCAACGAAAATCAAAGCGATCTGGAAAGGTCACTATGTGCGAACTAGGGTTTACGATTTCTATGGAATGAAGAGGTGGGTCAGTACACAGTGCTAGAACCTAGAGCGAGAGAAGATCCGAGGGTAAAGAGAGCACTTTTCTGAGGTTTACATGTATATTATGTTTACATATACATATTATGTGACAGGTCTTCCGACCTGTCTATTGTGTTCCCATATATAATGTATGTGATGTAACTCGGAAGCAGGAAAGTTTAAGATACTATATAATAGATAGCTGCACACCAAGTGTATCAGGAATCCCTGTTTTTTAGGCTAAATTTTAGTCTAAAATGAATCCCCCATTCTCTAAACAAGGAGCCTAATTCTCCCAGGTACCTCCTTGCCCTCCAAGAGAAGAACGAAGTGGTAAGAGCAAGGTTACGAGAATACGAACTGGAGATGCGTGACAGAGAGGAGTTGGAGAGAGAACTCAAAGCACTCGAGGAACACAATCAGTACGCCAGGAGTTGCCATTTCATGGTGTCCACCAAAGTGGTAGGTTTTATTGGGGGAGAGCACTCTCGTAAACAATCTTTGATGTTGAGAGTTATCAGTTGTTATTGAAATGGATTGCGCTATCACGGCATAAAAAAGTAGTAGCTAATAGCTTTGAATTAACCATCAACAATAATAGCTCTATTGAATAAAAACAAAATATATGGATATAGTGAGATCATTCGGATAGTGATCTCACTATATCTTGCCAGTACCTCAGCCCCATGCGCCACTGGTGACTGGCTAAATGAGCTTGCTCAATATATATACAGTTTAACTGGGGTCAGTTGCACTGGAAGAGCTCGGTGCCATAGTTGAGTTCGGCAAGGACTCTGGCAGGAAGGTATAAACGGTATATAGCCAGACTACTTTGGCCCAATGCACTAGTTGGGGAGCTGGTGTTATACTGTTACCCTGTCAGGCCAATGCTCTGACCACAGTTCTCACACGCTCCGAGAAGCGAGAATGGGTCAGGCCAATGCTCTGACAGGTTATACCAGGCCGTGAGCGGATTAGAGAAAGGAAGAGAGAGAGACACACCACCCAAGGAGGGCAGCTCTGTTGCCTTGGAGTGGTGTGTAAAACTGTAATAAATTGTTAATTTCAACCAGTTAATCTAACAACTATAACCCCCTCTCTCCAGGTGTTCAAAGCAGCGAGGGAAGCAGAGCAAAACAGGAAACGGGAGTATGATGCTGCGATACATATTCAGGCTGTTATGAGAGGCGTTAGGCTGAGGCAATTTGTGAAATATCTCCACATGTGTGCCGTGAGAATTCAGGTATTATATGAGCGTCACGTGACTGGTTATCAGCCAATCAGGGACCAATATTTCCTGATTCGGTCGGTTCCTGGTCACGTGTTACGTCTCTGTGTCCTACCCTCTTCCCGTGCAAATGTAAAGGAGCGTTTGAACATAACAACCGTCTCTAGGGGGTAGAGAGAATTCTAGCCTTGGACATACTAAAGTTCACGGTTGACAACTTGTATCTAAAGTTTGCTTCCTATTCCAGATGGCCTGGAGGGGATACCTTGGCAGGAAATCATACTACAAGCAGCTTGCTATAAAGGTGGAGCAGCAGCAGCTGAATTGTTATCATGCAATGGCAACGAAAATCAAAGCGATCTGGAAAGGTCACTATGTGCGAACTAGGGTTTACGATTTCTATGGAATGAAGAGGTGGGTCAGTACACAGTGCTAGAACCTAGAGCGAGAGAAGATCCGAGGGTAAAGAGAGCACTTTTCTGAGGTTTACATGTATATTATGTTTACATATACATATTATGTGACAGGTCTTCCGACCTGTCTATTGTGTTCCCATATATAATGTATGTGATGTAACTCGGAAGCAGGAAAGTTTAAGATACTATATAATAGATAGCTGCACACCAAGTGTATCAGGAATCCCTGTTTTTTAGGCTAAATTTTAGTCTAAAATGAATCCCCCATTCTCTAAACAAGGAGCCTAATTCTCCCAGGTACCTCCTTGCCCTCCAAGAGAAGAACGAAGTGGTAAGAGCAAGGTTACGAGAATACGAACTGGAGATGCGTGATAGAGAAGAGTTGGAGAGGGAACTCAAAGCACTTGAGGAACACAATCAGTACGCCAGGAGTTGCCATTTCATGGTGTCCACCAAAGTGGTAGGTTTTATTGGGGGAGAGCACTCTCGTAAACAATCTTTGATGTTGAGAGTTATCAGTTGTTATTGAAATGGATTGCGCTATCACGGCATAAAAAAGTAGTAGCTAATAGCTTTGAATTAACCATCAACAATAATAGCTCTATTGAATAAAAACAAAATATATGGATATAGTGAGATCATTCGGATAGTGATCTCACTATATCTTGCCAGTACCTCACGGGGTACGCGGTGACCACTGACCGATTTACTCGAACGAGTTATATATATCATACTGTGTTTATTCATTACCTCCCGGAGCTCCAACCCCCTTATTGCTACTATAACAATAGCATTCGTAACCCAAATCGAAAGTTATCTCCCTCCCAATTCTCGGCCCCGATCCCAAAATACCCCGCACTGTCATAAATAGGTAATAATCTTCTTATTACACTTTTCAGCAAGCTGGCGTGTTTAAGAAAGCCCCCGGTGAATTTGAGAATCATATCAACGATGTGTTCCATGGTGAACTGGCACACTCCAAGAAAAATAAAACGGTGTGGCACAAAAAACCTGGCTCTCCTCCTAAAGGAGACCTTCCTCCCTTAAAACGAGTCCAGGTTTGTTTTTTATTTGTTAAGACGTCATTATTAGGAATACTATTCCTGGAATAGTCGGGATACTGGGTTCTCCCCCTCATCTTAGTCTTATCTAAATGTGTTTTCATGCTAGACCTGATCATGATGGAGCGAGCCTAGATTTGAAATAATATATGGGACCAATCTATCTGAGATTGAACATTGATTCGGGATGTGGTTTTCACTTTCAAAATGGTATCATAATTGTATCTCACTTTCTTCTTAGGGACCGTTCAAACAACCCGGTGTTGTTTATCTACAGAGGGTGTTCTTGGATTTTGGGTGTGAAGCACAGGTTTGACTGAAATGGAGACTGGAGGTCGCTAGGTGAGTCAACAACCAATCAGAACTCAGTATTTAGGTCACCTGACTAGTTATCAGCCAATCAGGTATCAGTGGTTCCTATGATTCAATGGGATTAATTCTTTTGCCCGATAAATCGGAGTGCCCGGTATATATCCTGTTCAAATAGGTACTGTTATTTTTCCTATTTCGGGGGAAGATTATCCTCCCGGTAATTCGGGTTCCGACTGTATCACTTTGGTTGCCAATACTTGACCCTCTGAATTTTACACAGGGAAAAAGAGAAACAGGATGAGTGGTGTCGCAGGGCTATAGACGAGAAATTTGCACCTTTCTCAAAAATGCAGTACAGCTACATTCCTTCACTGGACAGAAACACTCAGTTTTCTAAGTAAGTGGGTTTATAACAACCGACCAGTAACTATAACCATATGATAACATAGATATTTTGTCAATCATCGAATTATAATTGTGGGAAAAAAGATTTTAAAAAGTGGAAAAAGAAAAGATATCAGAGAGCACAAATAACTTGTAAAATGAGAGACAAGAAATACAAAAGTATTCGCTACCGGCTGGACTTGAACCAGCAACCAAAGCCAATTGTCGGCTTCGCGCTAACCTATTGCGCCACGGAAGCTATGATGGCAGCAGAAAGTTGAGCATATTTATACATCAGTCTCAGCAATAAATCCTGAGTTATCCCTTTCTCGTTTTGTGATTATCGGTTTTTCGTTTCAGTGTCACATATGGAACAAAGACTTTCCGCGAAATTCCTACGGTACGATCTGTTGAATCCGCAGAGTTCAAAACTGTTTTCAAGGGGATTCCTGAGTTCGACAAACTGGGAGAGACCTACAGCTAGAACACTTATTGAGAGTGAATGAGATCAGAAAGACAGTAATTTTGTAAATAAATTGTACAAAAAGTTGATTTGTTCGAAAAACCCCGGAATTTGCATTCGTTTTAAGTTGTCAGTTTTTTGGAACAGAGGACTGAATGTGAGATCGTGTAACGCGCATTGCAATCTTCCTTTGAAATCACACATAGCACCTCGCGCAATGGTACGTTTGCCAACTATTAGACACGCGCGCGTCACTAGTTGAAATTGGTTACATTTGACGGTAAGTCTAGTCGGAAGAACGTGTCCGTTTGTCTCATGAGCGCTCATGAGTGTATCATTAGTGTGTCATGAGTGTATCATGAGCGCTAATGAGACCATGTATCATGAGCGCTCATGAGACATATGTCTCATCCCATCTCTGTCTCAATGTCTTATGGGCGCTCATGAGACGTTTAAACACGTTTGGACCTAAAAGTGCTCATGAGTGTATCATGAGACAT
>AVPN01000876.1:2156-12655 GCA_000695325.1 Pleurobrachia bachei
TCTCTCTCTCTCTCTCTCTCTCTCTCACTTTCTCTTTGTTCTTTGTAACAGCAGTATAGCGGAAAGGCACTCTCTTCTATCCCGGTAATTGCTCATAATTACCTTGTAATTACTCTAATTATATCCTCCTTCCGCTCCCGCCGAGCAGCGAGCACGAAAGAGAGAGAATGAGACAGAGAGAAAGTGAGATGGAGGGAGAGAGAAAGAGAGAGGGAGAGAGGATAAGGTTTAATTAAAGAATAGAGGTAGATGGAGAAACTAAAAGAAAGGCAAAAGAGTCCAGTGAGGTCGAGTGGAAGAAAAAATATAATACCGTGAGAGAGGGTTTTCCAAGCATACCTAGCCCCCCCTGTTCTATCCCTCTTTCTCTCTTTCTCTCTCTCTCTCTTTCCTTCTCTTTTTTACCTTCTCTCTCTCATCCTCTCTCTCACTCCCTATCTCTCCCTGTCTTTTTTACATCTCTCTCCCCTCCTTAATAAGTCTATCATTCCGGCTAAACGACTGATGCTACACACTGTAATCGGTGTAACAAATTGAATAATATGTGAGTGTATGTCACAGAATAGAGCATGTACGTGTATGAGAGAGAGAGAAATTGTAATTACAGTTCAATTTAGGACTCTAATTGGCTCGTAATTGTGGCTAATTGTCTTAATTTGTTGGGTAATTACCTTTTTCCTAGGACTACATAGCAACTACGCTCTTTGTAACCAAGCTGTATTCATTGAGAGAGAGAAGCCAAAAAGACAGAAGTTTTAACCCTTTTCGTACAATAATGTACCTGTACCCTCCGTATCGTCCTAATAACCTTTCTGACAGACGCACACAGTAACTAATCCAAACTCCCATATAAATGAGAGAGGAGGGAGCTAATCAGAGGGGGCCCCGCTGTATCAGCTCCCCCAATTTGAGGCTGATGTCTCATTATCCCTAGCTCCCACTATATTCAGTTACACAAACCCCCAACTTGTATGGAGGGCGCGGCGACAAAATCCCACCATATACCAGTCGCGCGCACAGGAGGTAGACCTGGGTCAAGGCAGCGTGCGCGCGTCTTTTAGATGCCAGTTCCAGTTGTTTGTTGCCAAAATCCATGGCAGTCATGGCAGCTGATTGGGTTCACCGAGCGGGCTCCATGAAGGGCCGGTAATCATTCTACGTAGTCTTGAGTTGCTCTAAGACTTTTCCAGTGAACCCTATAAGTGGACCGAGCTTAGGCTGGCTAGTCAGTGAATGTACTGTCAGCGACACGTCGGATTAACAGTTGTTCTGATGAATGTGGTAAAATAAAAACTCGGATGTAAGTCTTTACTTGGAAAGAATATTGAATGTTTGAGTTACACAAAATGATGGATAAACTAGGGAAAGAGAGATGATATAGACACACAGACACACTTGTCACGACAGCAATAAGTTAATGGGTAGCAGTCATTAATAAACAAGTTTGTGTCCTCGATAATTTGGATATTTTGGGTATCGCAGATACTAACCAGGATAATATCCCAGATATATCTGCAAGTATAACAGTAATCTGGTTGAACTGAGGCAGATACTTGGTCTCAAGAGATATTTAGTTGAATATATCAGGGATATTATTCTTGTGACCGGGATACTGAAACTATCCAGGGCACTGTTGTTGTCTATTAATGACTGCTTATGTCTCATCTTCAGTTTTGAATATAATTTCTTGTAGAACCAAGCACAGCTTAAAACAACTCATCCACCATTCACAGTAACTCTAACATTATGTATAGACATTAGACAGTCAATTTTACAACAAAGAAAGAGTGTTAGTTAAAAACTTAACAAAATACAAAACATAACTAGCTGAGTTGGGGAATTGTCTCTGCGCTGCAGACTCCCCTACACTCGGGTTGACGGTGGATTCTCAGAAAGGATTGATTCGTCGGTCGGGTCGTATGTCGCTCTCCTTGACCGAGGGGTACTGTGCTGTTGTGAGCGGGATAGGTGCAATCGCAGGGCTGCCAACTCTGATTCCAATCTGGGGAGAGGTGGGAGTTAGTGGAATGGAAGAGGGAGATAAAAATAGGAATAAATAAAGAGTTAGGGAGAAGAACATCTCTTATAATAATCATTATCATCTTATTATTATCTTCTAATTTGACCTACCCGGAAACTCGACTGGGAAGATCACCCATCCCAGCCTGCTGGTCCCTCAACTCGCGGATTTCCAACGCTTGTCGCTCGATAATCTCACTCTTCTGTTGAGACTCGTCACGGAGTTGTCGAATCGTTCGGGAGTTGCGGTCAACTTTCTGCATCACGAAACGGAGAAGATCCTGGACTGATCCCAAATCGGGGGAATTCAAAGAGATCTGAGGGGGAGAGAGGGGGTGTGAGTGGAAATTCAGAGAGATCTGGGAGGAGAGAGAGGGGGTGTGAGTGGGTGGAGATGTGGGCGACAGTAGGTCAGGGTAAAGCCACAAGACATCACTGGCTACTGGCCAGAATTCCAGGGCCCCAAGATATGGGCAAGATAATTACTTTTTCATATGTTGTTTGAAAAAGTCCATAAATTTCTTCACAGTAGTTGCTAAATAAACAAACTACACAGTACTAAAAAATCTGATTTCCAATAATAAGAGAGGGTCGAACAATAACAAACCTCTGTTAGATGAGCTTCTTCAGAGTTAGAATTCTCCTCTGCGACATATCCAGAGTCAGCGCTCTGATGGTGCCGTATCGGGTTATCCTGAATGCTCATGGCCTCGTTCAATTCCTCCTTCGAGAGACAAGTAGTGTGACGGCGATTCTCCTCGACCTTTTTCTAAAAAGAATATGTAATAATGTTGGGATAAACAATAGGGCTCTCGGTTATAAATTACTCCCTAAATCCTGGGCTGATAGAGAGGGAGATGAGAATCTAAACAAACTCTAAGGGGGGGGGGGATTATACGTATATATACCTGTTTTTCTGAGACGTGAAGATAGATCGTCTTGGGTTAGCCCCTTTCAGCACAGCTCTATCTTTACGGGATGGAGCCACGGAGGGAGACAAGGATCGGAGAATAGAGGCAGTGTCACCCATTAAATCACAGTCCTCCTGCTCAGACTAAAGAAATAAAGAAGTGTTAGAGACCTGCTCAGACTGAAGAAATATAAAGAAGTGTTAGAGCTATGGGCTGGGGTAATAACGAGAGTTATATTCGACACATCGTTAGTGTAGGGCGTGAGTGATAAAACTATATTATCTCACTCTCTCTATCTCTCTCTATCTCTCCTGTCTATAACTATATGGGTCAGACTCTCTACATTACCTCATCGCCCGAGCGTTCCTCTATTCCCTCTAACTGTCGTGTTGAATCTGTCGGAGGGTGAAGGTGTCACATAGAGAGGGGGGGCTATATTTTATGAAAGAATTGCTCCTATGAACCGCTACCGCCCCGGCCCTTATATCATATTTTAACTGTACAATGGAGAGAGAGAGAGAGAAAGAGGGAGAGAGGAGAAAGAGGGCTCTGGCGTTCTTTATATTAAAGCTACAGATGTCATATGTGCGAAAAGCTCCCGCGGGGCCGGAGAATATGTAATTTGCAATCACAGCTGGTACGCTGTTCTACATACTACCCGGACCACCCCTAAGATTACATACTACCCGGAACCCCACAGCCCACTATAAGATATAATTGCCGGGACCCCACGCACTCCACTAAATGCTAATATCACAAGATACCCCATGGACCCCGACTATAATACTGTAAAGCAACTGTACCTGGAGTTGAGGAAGGTAGGTTTCGGTCTTGTTCGAATGTTATGGATCGATCATGTTGGCTCTCAGGATCGCTCTCCTCAGATTCTGAGCTGACTGGGGCGGGTTGTGGTACGGGTCCTTCCATCCTCGCGTTATCTATAGCTTGTTGGATATCCCGCATCCAGGCCTTCTTTTTAGTGTCATCAGTTGTAGTGAAGTAGTAGAGGGAGGGAAGGTCGATAGACGTCTTGCTCTTGGTATTGGTGACCAACATGAAACAGAACTTTCCAGCAAGATGATCCCGTATCAGGCAATCTTTGATCCTGATAGTCGGCCATTCCTCGCACTGCAGGTGCACCTTATTATCCCTGTCTTTCAGGATAACAATGTAGTCTGTGTACAGCAACAGTATCACTTCACTCTTCTTCGCTTCCTTTACAGCCTTGGTGTTTCCCCCTGCTTTGCATCCTTGTACCTTCTCCGCCCGGATACACCTCCTCTTGTTAGACCCTGTCAATTGGAAGTTTTTGAATTCCTTTGGGCACTTTCCCTTCACTTCGAATCTGCTCTGGTAGTCCTGGAGGAGTTGTCCGAGATCCATTGCTGCAGCACACCCCTCTACAGCCTTCACAGCCTGCTCCATGGCCGTATAGTCTGGGTGGAGTGGGTCAGTGTTCTCTAACAGCTTCCTGACCAGCCCAATGGTTTGGGGTGTTGTCCTCGCTATAGACTCCAGGATATCAATGTGGCTGGACTTGTTACTCAGTCTGTGGTTCATCAGGTAGTCATTCAGGGGTTTGAACTTTTCCTTCAGTTTTTCTGCATACCACGCATCTGTCTTCAATTTGGAGGCTTTGTACTGGAGTGAAGAGAACGCTTTCCTGACTTGTTCATTGCTGTAGTAATCACATATCGCTTTCCCCACCATCATCTCATGAACTGTATCAGGGGATTTCTGGTCCCTCAGATCCCGCAGAATGTCCCAGAAGTCCAGGGTATGGGTAAACAGGTCATCCAGAGCACTTGGATAGAGGATGGCACTCTCGCTGCTTGACACAAGCCCACAACTCTTGGCCTTGACTTTGTGTACATCCAACAGTAGACCTAGCGACTGAAGGACTCTCTGGCGAGTAGAGAGGAGCTCCCCAATGTTGTAGGTTCTGGGGGACATCCCGGGAAGTTGTTCATCCCGCCAAGACATAACCTCCTCTAGAGACTCCGGGATCTCGTTGAAATCTTCCATGTCAAAATATGGGGGTGAGGAGGGATATGTTCTCAGCTATTGAGGATCGTCTGAAGAATTGTTCTGCTCCGCTGTGGTCCTTAGAGGTCTTGTCCATGGATCTCTTACAACCCTGGGGGAGGAACATGTGTTACCATGGTTGATATATGGGTTATTTTGGGCTAGTTGTTACCAGCTGATATACAGGGTTATTTGGGGTTTTAGTTGTTATCAATGCACCTAACAGGGTTACCTTAATTTAATAGAGGAATGTGGGACCCTAGAGGCTAAATATGGAACACTACTGTGAGAATATAATATTATGTGCTAATATATTTTTATGGCGAAAATCCAAAGAGTATCTTACGTTTTGATTCAGTAAGTCGTTGGAGCTCTGACGTTTGTTTAGTAGGGCAACTGAAAGGGAGAATTGTTAGAAATCATGAACATTTCAACCACAACTTTCCCACCATTTAGCCCCCCAAATTTGTTGGTTGTGATATTGACACAAGCTATAGCATGGCTTTGTGTAACAAGGACACTCCCCTTTCCCTTGCAGTTGCTATTATATCGTCATGTAAACAAAACCAGCTTCTACACAAGTACTAGCTATACTACATGTACTAAGATGTGAAGTAATGGAACAGTAATATAAAGACAAACAGGACCCGCACTATCCTACAAGCTGCCAGGAGCTATTCACTAGATCAGGAACCGACCGACACAAGTAAACAACCAATTAGAACTCGTTATTTAGGTCACGTGACTGGTTATTAGCCAATCACGGACCAGTATTGACTGATTCGGTCGGTTCCTGCACTAGATCTGCACAACAGCTGCCTCAGAGACTTACGAAGGTATCGGCAATGAAGCTCCGAAGAAGTTCGGAGAGTCGAAACATCTGATAACATTATTCGAGTAGTAGCACCCTGAGCACTAGATTCTGCTACAAAAGGGGGAGGAAAGTGATATAAATAGGAACACTTTCGGACAAAACGCAGCAAACCGAAGAGAGATTAGCATCAGGTATCACGCATAATATATTCATCAATGAGATAGCAGGAGAGAGCGGGCAAGATAATTACTTTTTCATATGTTGTTTGAAAAAGTCCATAAATTTCTTCACTCTAGTTACTAAATAAACAATCTACACAGTACTAAAAAACTGATCTCCAATAATAAGAGAGGGTCTAACAATAACAAACCTCTGTTAGATGAGCTTCCTCAGAGTTAGAATTCTCCTCTGCGACATATCCAGAGTCAGCGCTCTGATGGTGCCGTATAGGATTATCCTGAATGCTCATGGCCTCATTCAACTCCTCCTTCGAGAGACAAGTAGTGTGACGGCGATTCTCCTCGACCTTTTTCTAAAAATGAAAAGAATATGTAATAATATATTGGTATTAACAATAGGGACCTCGGTTATACTCCCTAAATCCTAGGCGAATAGAAAGAGAGAGGGAGAGAGAGATGAGAATCTAAACAACTCTTTCCCTCTGAGGGGTTGCCTCACCCCTTACTCGACAACTCAGCTCAGGGAGGAATCATACCTGTTTTTCTGAGACGTGAAGGCTGATAGATCGTCTTGGGTTGGCCCCTTTCAGCACAGCTCTATCTTTACGGGAGGGAGCCACGGAGCTGGGAGACAGGGATCGGAGAATAGAGGCAGTGTCGCCCATTAATTCACAGTCCTCTTGTTCAGACTAGAAATAAAAAGAAGTGTTAGAGCTATGGGCTGGGGTAATAACAAGAGTCATATTCGACACATCGTTAGTTTAGGGCGTGAGTGATAAAACTATATTATCTCTCACTCACTCTCACTATCTCTTACTCACTCTCCTGTCTAACTCATAGTATGGGTGTCAGACTCTCTATATTACCTCATCGCCGGAGCGTTCCTCTATTCCCTCTAACTGTCGTGTTGAATCTGTCGGAGGGTGAAGGTGTCACATAGAGAGGGGGGGGGAAAGGTGTCAGAGAGAGCGGGGGTTATTTTATGAAAGAATTGGTCCTTATATTGGCCCTTATATCATATTTTAACTGTACAATGGAGAGAGGGAAAGAGAGAGGGAAAGAGAGAGATAGACAGACAGAGACAGAGAGAAAGAGGGCTCTGGTGTTCTTTATATTAAAGCTACAGATGTCATATGTGCGAAAAGCTCCCGGGGCCGAGGAATATGTAATTTGCAATCACAGCTGGTACGCTGTTCTACATATTATACTACCCTGACCCTCCATGCCACTCCACTAAATTCTATGAATCATAGTATTACTATGACTAGAAGAAATACTACCCGGAGCCCCACTATAATCCTTTATAGTAACTGTACCTGGAGTTGAGGAAGGTAGGTTTCGGTCCTGTTCAAATGTTATGGATCGATCATGTTGGCTCTCAGGGTCGCTCTCTTCAGACTCTGAGCTAACTGGGGCGGGTTGTGGTACGGGTCCTTCCATCCTCGCGTTATCTATAGCCTGCTGGATATCTCTCATCCAGGCCTTCTTTTTAGTGTCATCAGTAGTAGTGAAGTAGTAGAGAGAGGGCAGATCGATAGATGTCTTGCTCTTGGTATTGGTAACCAACATGAAACAGAACTTTCCAGCAAGGTGATCCCGTATCAGACAATCTTTGATCCTGATAGTCGGCCATTCCTCACACTGCAGATGTACCTTATTATCCCTATCTTTCAGGATAACAATATAGTCTGTGTACAGCAACAGTATCACTTCACTTTTCTTCGCCTCCTTTACAGCCTTAGTGTTCCCTCCTGCTTTACAACCTTGCACCTTCTCCGCCCGGATACACCTCCTCTTGTTGGATCCTGTCAGTTGGAAGTTTTTGAACTCCTTCGGGCACTTTCCCTTGACTTCAAACCGGCTCTGGTAGTCCTGGAGGAGCTGGCCGAGATCCATTGCTGCAGCACATCCCTCTACCGCCTTCACAGCCTGCTCCATGGCCGTATAGTCTGGGTGGAGTGGGTCAGTGTTCTCTAACAGCTTCCTGACCAGCCCAATGGTTTGGGGTGTTGTCCTCGCTATAGACTCCAGGATATCAATGTGGCTGGATTTGTTACTGAGTCTGTGGTTCATCAGGTAGTCATTCAGGGGTTTGAACTTTTCTTTCAGTTTCTCCGCATACCAGGCATCTGTCTTCAGTTTGGAGGCTTTGTACTGGAGGGAAGAGAACGCCTTCCTGACTTGTTCATTGCTGTAGTAATCAAATATCGCCTTGCCCACCATCATCTCATGAACTGTATCAGGGGATTTCTGGTCCCGCAGATCCCGCAGAATGTCCCAGAAATCCAGGGTATGGGTGAACAGGTCATCCAACGCACTTGGATAGAGGATGGCACTCTCGCTACTGGATACTAGTCCACAACTCTTGGCCTTGACTTTGTGTACATCCAACAGTAGACCTAGGGATTGAAGGACTCTCTGACGGGTGGAGAGGAGCTCCCCAATATTGTAGGTTCTGGGGGACATGCCCGGTAGTTGTTCATCTCGCCACGACATAACTTCCTCTAGAGATTCCGGGATCTCGTTGAAATCTTCCATGTCAAAATATGGGGGTGAGGAGGGTCGGAGAGAGGAGATGTTCTCAGCTATCGAGGATCGTCTGAAGAATTGTTCCGCTCCGCTGTGGTCCTTAGAGGCCTTGTCCATTGATCTTTTACAACCCTGGGAGAGGAACAGGTGTTAGGTGGTGAGGTAAAAACAGGTGTTATATAGTGTTACCAGCTGATATACAGTCGGACCCCGATTTAGGGAAACCCTCGGGGGAAAGGCTCTTGTCCACTAAATCGGGGTGTCCACTAAATTGGGGTCAAATCAGGTGAATTTCCTATATCGGGGGAAAGAAATTCTGTCCCTAAATTGGGGTGTCCCTAAATCGGGGGCCCCTAAATCGGGGTCCGACTGTATAGGGTTATTTTGGGGTAGTTGTTACCAGATGATATATAGGGGTATTTTGGGTTCTAGTTGTTATCAATGCACCTAAGGGTTTCCTTAATTTAATAGGGGAATGTGGGACCCTAGAGGCTAAATATGGCACACTTATACTGTGAGAATATAATATTATGTGCTAATATATTTATGGCGAAAATCGAAAGTATCTTACGTTTTGATTCAGCAAGTCGTTGGAGCTTTGACGTTTGTTTAGTAGGGCAACTGAAAGGAAGAATTGTTAGAAATCATGAACATGTAAACCACAACTTTCCCACCATTTAGCCCCCCAAATTTGTTGGTTGTGATATTGACACAAGTTCTGTGTAACAAGGACACTCCCCTTTCCCTTGCTATTATATCGTCATGTAAACTAAACCAGGTTCTACACTAGTACTAGCTATAATGTACTAAAATGTGAAGTAATGGAACAGTTTTATAAAGAGAAACAGGTCCCTCACTGTCCTAAACGCTGCCAGGAACTATTCACTAGATCAGGAACCGACCGACACAAGTAAACAACCAATCAGAACTCGTTATTTAGGTCAAGTGACTGGTTATTAGCCAATCAGGGAACAGTATTTACTGATTCGGTCGGTTCCTGCAACTGCCTCTGAGACTTACGAAGGTATCGGCAATGAAGCTCCGAAGAAGTTCGGAGAGTCGAAACATCGCTTAACATTATTCGAGTAGTACCCTGAGCACTAGATTCTGCTACAAAAGGAGAGGAAAGTGATATAAATATAGGAACACTTTCGGACAAAACGCAGCAAACCGAAGAGAGATTAGCAGGTATCACGCATAATATATTTCATCAATGAGATAGGAGAGCTCTCAACGAGATTGTGAGAGACGAATGAATGAGTGAAAACGTCAGCAAGCAGCAGTGTGAATAATATACAACTTCTGCTGAGTAGTCGGAACTGTGGGGGAGCGGTGTGTGTTAAACAGAGAGAGCTGATCTCCCCCGCGTTATCTATGTGGGGGTGGGTCGAAATCAGTACCGCGTGAAACAAGCAATAGTGGGAGGTGGGGGTGGGGAAGTTTGTTGTGAACACAATAATAAACGGAAAACTAGCTGCAAGAGAGACACCCCTCACCTTCTCTACATCTTACTCCTATCTCACTCCTTTCTTCCTACCCCAGCTGAGTCTCATTATTTGGTCTGTCTCCAGTAGCCTGGTACAGAATGGTATGTCTGAGGTGGAGGGCGGAAGCGGGGGAGCATAATATATGATGATAATTGGTCTTCTTCCTGATCGACTCTTTCTATCTCTCTCTCTGACTCTCTCACTCTCTCACTCTCTCTCGCTCTCTCTCTCTCTCCGCACATAAAATGCAACTGTATGTGTGTGCGAGGGATGAATTAGTGCAGCGAGCTACACTCCAAGTGGTTACTCAAACTTGATTCGTGGTACAAACAACTCTACGATGGAAAGAGATAGAGAAAGATAGAGAAAGATAGTAACCGTGAAGCAGAGAATGAGCTTGTTACGGTTAATTGAGTTAAAGTTTGTAACGAGAAGGAATGAGAGGGGAGAGATATATAGAAAAAGAGGGAGAGAGAGAGAGAGAGAGAGAGAGAGAGAGAGAGAGAGAGAGAGAGAGAGAGAGAGAGAGAGAGAG
>AVPN01000877.1:0-14016 GCA_000695325.1 Pleurobrachia bachei
TGGAGAGGCATTGTATCCTCGGACCCTCTCCGCTTAGAGCAATCAGTGGGGGGTGTGGTGAGAGAACCGTGAGACTGATGGGAATAAAAAAGTGATATAATAGTTAGGGAATAAAATATATATCAGGGCTCTATAAACGTGATGAGACGTTGAATTGTAGCAATACGGAACGGGTAACCCACCCTATATTTTACAAGGTGGTCAGTGAATACCACAACTATCAAGTGATCTAGGAGAAGAAGGCTGTCTCCTATCCTCCACGCCCCTTTGCTGTAAAGTTATAGAATATAATATCTCAATAAGCTCTAATTCTATTCAGGCCGCATTGTTGGGCAGTCTTTTTGACAGAACCGCAATTACATTCCTGATTTGGTGTCACGTGACTTAGGACAATTGTGTTGAGGACTCCTCAGGGTGATAGCTATCATCTCATATAGCACCATGGTCTCTCTCTCTATCTCTCTCTCTTTCTCTCTCTCTTTCCTCTCTCTCTCTCTCTCTCTCTCTCTCTCCCTCTCTCTCTCTCCCTCTCTATCCTTCTTCCTACATAACAATGGGGTACCAATAATAGACGGTCTTGTGGATGAGGGGTAAATCGGGAATGACAATGGCCCCAGTTGTACATACGGTCCTCCTCATCCATGGCCCATGGAGTCATATACTAGTACCATCATGATCATAGTCACAGTGTCAGTGTCTGACAGGGAAACGCCAATTTCGAGTAAATAATCAACGAACTATAAATAAATAACTACAGTCCAATATTTTCTTTTGATGGAGGGGGAGGGGTGGTGACATTGACACCTAGCGCGAGCGAGATCGAGGTCGCACAGGAGCAGGGAGGTAGCTTAATGGTACCAAGTGGGTTGGGACACATGCTAGTTTCTACAGAAGCTGTTGTTTCCTTGCAAAACATGGACCAATGACATGCTTGTACTGCACCTTTAAACTTGTTAGATTCGTGGAACCTCACTACATGCACAATTGAAACGGTGTAATTAAAAGAAGGACAATTGCAGTGAAATTAGCAGCACAAAGGGTAGCACATTAGCGCACAATTAATGACTCAGTGAATCTTCACAAGTTATACTCTGAGCTCCATACTGGTTAATGACAATAGTTTTGTAAAACAATTCACACAATCTCAAAAGTAGGACACTTATTATTTTTTTCTTCTCCTCTCCCTTTCTTCCTCCAGCTCTCTTCCTTTCTCTTCGCTTACTGTTGACTTGGTTGGACTTGTAATTATCTCATTTCTGAATCTGAAAGTTGGAGTGAAACGTGAGGTAATTGCAAATTAGACCCCATTCTTGCTCCTGTCAGACAATTTGGCACTTGCACCTCAACAGAGAAAGATCTACCTCCATTGCATTGTGTATTACTCTCTCCACTAAAACCTCCATAAACAGATCCCTTCACCATTACTTAATCCCGAGGCATCCCGAATCCCGATCCAATCCCTGATACCCTCCCATCCCTGATCCCACCCTAATTCCTGGACCCCCTGATCCCCTCCCTGACCCCATCCCTAATTCCCAACCCTAATTCCCTCTCAGCCCCCCCCCTGATCCCCATTCCCCTCCGTAGTCCCATCACCCTGACCCCCTCCCCAGATCCCTGATCCCATCTCGGACCCCTCCCTTATCCCATCCCTGATCCCTCCCTCATCCCATCACTCATACCCTCCCTGACCCCATCACTCATACCCTCCCTAATTCCCAACCCTAATTCCCTCTCAGCCCCCCCCCTGATCCCCATTCCCCTCCGTAGTCCCATCACCCTGACCCCCTCCCCAGATCCCTGATCCTATCCCCATCGACTTACCGTTAATAGCAGTACACAATTCACAGGTGAATCTGCAGTTTGTCTTCATGAAGTTACTGGATATGGCCTCTTCACACCCAGCTTTACCATACTGGCCACACTCTCCAGGTTGAAGATCTCGGCACACTGAAAAACACAGGTTAGTAGTTAGTACAGATTAGTACATGCAGGTTAGTATGCAGGTACACAGGTATTAAGCTGTTTTACTATCCATCTTTCAATCGGTCAGTATGCCCGTTTGTCTGTCTGTCTTTTGTCTGTTTGTCTTTTTTCTGTCTGCCTGTCTGTCTGTCTGTCTGTCTGTCTGTCTGTCTGTCTGTCTGTCTGTCTGTCTGTCTGTCTGTCTGTCTGTCTGTCTGTCTGTCTGTCTGTCTGTCTGTCTGTCTGTCTGTCTGTCTGTCTGTCTGTCTGTCTGTCTGTCTGTCTGTCTGTCTGTCTGTCTGTCTGTCTGTCTGTCTGTCTGTCTGTCTGTCTGTCTGTCTGTCTGTCTGTCTGTCTGTCTGTCTGTCTGTCTGTCTGTCTGTCTGTCTGTCTGTCTGTCTGTCTGTCTGTCTGTCTGTCTGTCTGTCTGTCTGTCTGTCTGTCTGTCTGTCTGTCTGTCTGTCTGTCTGTCTGTCTGTCTGTCTGTCTGTCTGTCTGTCTGTCTGTCTGTCTGTCTGTCTGTCTGTCTGTCTGTCTGTCTGTCTGTCTGTCTGTCTGTCTGTCTGTCTGTCTGTCTGTCTGTCTGTCTGTCTGTCTGTCTGTCTGTCTGTCTGTCTGTCTGTCTGTCTGTCTGTCTGTCTGTCTGTCTGTCTGTCTGTCTGTCTGTCTGTCTGTCTGTCTGTCTGTCTGTCTGTCTGTCTGTCTGTCTGTCTGTCTGTCTGTCTGTCTGTCTGTCTGTCTGTCTGTCTGTCTGTCTGTCTGTCTGTCTGTCTGTCTGTCTGTCTGTCTGTCTGTCTGTCTGTCTGTCTGTCTGTCTGTCTGTCTGTCTGTCTGTCTGTCTGTCTGTCTGTCTGTCTGTCTGTCTGTCTGTCTGTCTGTCTGTCTGTCTGTCTGTCTGTCTGTCTGTCTGTCTGTCTGTCTGTCTGTCTGTCTGTCTGTCTGTCTGTCTGTCTGTCTGTCTGTCTGTCTGTCTGTCTGTCTGTCTGTCTGTCTGTCTGTCTGTCTGTCTGTCTGTCTGTCTGTCTGTCTGTCTGTCTGTCTGTCTGTCTGTCTGTCTGTCTGTCTGTCTGTCTGTCTGTCTGTCTGTCTGTCTGTCTGTCTGTCTGTCTGTCTGTCTGTCTGTCTGTCTGTCTGTCTGTCTGTCTGTCTGTCTGTCTGTCTGTCTGTCTGTCTGTCTGTCTGTCTGTCTGTCTGTCTGTCTGTCTGTCTGTCTGTCTGTCTGTCTGTCTGTCTGTCTGTCTGTCTGTCTGTCTGTCTGTCTGTCTGTCTGTCTGTCTGTCTGTCTGTCTGTCTGTCTGTCTGTCTGTCTGTCTGTCTGTCTGTCTGTCTGTCTGTCTGTCTGTCTGTCTGTCTGTCTGTCTGTCTGTCTGTCTGTCTGTCTGTCTGTCTGTCTGTCTGTCTGTCTGTCTGTCTGTCTGTCTGTCTGTCTGTCTGTCTGTCTGTCTGTCTGTCTGTCTGTCTGTCTGTCTGTCTGTCTGTCTGTCTGTCTGTCTGTCTGTCTGTCTGTCTGTCTGTCTGTCTGTCTGTCTGTCTGTCTGTCTGTCTGTCTGTCTGTCTGTCTGTCTGTCTGTCTGTCTGTCTGTCTGTCTGTCTGTCTGTCTGTCTGTCTGTCTGTCTGTCTGTCTGTCTGTCTGTCTGTCTGTCTGTCTGTCTGTCTGTCTGTCTGTCTGTCTGTCTGTCTGTCTGTCTGTCTGTCTGTCTGTCTGTCTGTCTGTCTGTCTGTCTGTCTGTCTGTCTGTCTGTCTGTCTGTCTGTCTGTCTGTCTGTCTGTCTGTCTGTCTGTCTGTCTGTCTGTCTGTCTGTCTGTCTGTCTGTCTGTCTGTCTGTCTGTCTGTCTGTCTGTCTGTCTGTCTGTCTGTCTGTCTGTCTGTCTGTCTGTCTGTCTGTCTGTCTGTCTGTCTGTCTGTCTGTCTGTCTGTCTGTCTGTCTGTCTGTCTGTCTGTCTGTCTGTCTGTCTGTCTGTCTGTCTGTCTGTCTGTCTGTCTGTCTGTCTGTCTGTCTGTCTGTCTGTCTGTCTGTCTGTCTGTCTGTCTGTCTGTCTGTCTGTCTGTCTGTCTGTCTGTCTGTCTGTCTGTCTGTCTGTCTGTCTGTCTGTCTGTCTGTCTGTCTGTCTGTCTGTCTGTCTGTCTGTCTGTCTGTCTGTCTGTCTGTCTGTCTGTCTGTCTGTCTGTCTGTCTGTCTGTCTGTCTGTCTGTCTGTCTGTCTGTCTGTCTGTCTGTCTGTCTGTCTGTCTGTCTGTCTGTCTGTCTGTCTGTCTGTCTGTCTGTCTGTCTGTCTGTCTGTCTGTCTGTCTGTCTGTCTGTCTGTCTGTCTGTCTGTCTGTCTGTCTGTCTGTCTGTCTGTCTGTCTGTCTGTCTGTCTGTCTGTCTGTCTGTCTGTCTGTCTGTCTGTCTGTCTGTCTGTCTGTCTGTCTGTCTGTCTGTCTGTCTGTCTGTCTGTCTGTCTGTCTGTCTGTCTGTCTGTCTGTCTGTCTGTCTGTCTGTCTCACAGGTGAATCTGCAGTTTGTCTTCATGAAGTTACTGGATATGGCCTCTTCACACCCAGCTTTACCATACTGGCCACACTCTCCAGGTTGAAGATCTCGGCACACTGAAAAACACAGGTTAGTAGTTAGTACAGATTAGTACATGCAGGTTAGTATGCAGGTACACAGGTATTAAGCTGTTTTACTATCCATCTTTCAATCGGTCAGTATGCCCGTTTGTCTGTCTGTCTTTTGTCTGTTTGTCTTTTTTCTGTCTGCCTGTCTGTCTGTCTGTCTGTCTGTCTGTCTGTCTGTCTGTCTGTCTGTCTTTTCTGTCTGTCTGTCTGTCTGTCTGTCTGTCTGTCTGTCTGTCTGTCTGTCTGTCTATCTGTCTGTCTGTCTATCTGTCTGTCTATCTGTCTGTCTGTCTATCTGTTTGTTCAACAAACAGCGTTACTGAAAAGTACTAACCTCCCCCTGCGTTTTCTGCGATAGCCGGTGTATCGGTGTCTTTAGTGCCAGATACAGTAAATTCAGGTGTAAACATAAATCCTGATACACCGCACACGTTACCATGTTCCCGTGTAAAGAACACGTACCCGTTCTGTCCCCAGTCAAACCCCCAACTGAGAGAGTGAGGGTGGTTATAATTCGGTCCTTATAACTACTAGCTGTTTCTTCGCCCGATTGCTACGGTTTTATGGCATTTGAAAGTGCTTATTATCGCTAGTTGCTATAGCACCTATTCGAGATTATAATATAATCTGCAGGGTAAATTCATTTGGTTGCCATGTTAACACCATGGTAACCATGTTACCTGTTTCTAAGGATGATATATTGTGAGGTGTATCCCACGGCAACCACACCGTGGTTCACACTGGATCCACAGTCCGGCTTATAGTACACCCCAGTACCGTATTGGAACAAATCATTCTCCGCTCTATAATTGGGAGATGGATTTCACATTAGATATAGTTCGATGAAGTGTCTACTTTGTAGACACAAGACAGTCTGAAGAACTCAACACAAGACAGTCTGAACAACGCAAGACAGCTTCTGAACAACTTAACACGGTCTAAACAGCCCCCATGATACCTGAGTCTAAACAACTAAACTCCCAATACCTGAGTCTAAACTCCTAATATACTAGACTAATACAAGACAGTCCAATACCTAAGGGCAATAGAGACAGGCCCGTCCTGGAGAGCTGCCACCATCTGATCGAATGAGGGGTTCTTGGTAACTACAAAGTTGTTCATTGTAGCACCTGTCATAGCATTCCTTGTTCCTGCTGCCTTACACGCACCATCTGATGAGAGAAGAGAGTTTATTCATATTGATAGTTTGTAACGATGGGGGCAGTTTTAATGTTCTAACCCTCCTTTACATTTGTCTGGAGCTCGCGAGAAGAGGGTCGAGCTAGACAAGAAGGAAGTTGCAGATAATGCAATGGGTCATCTAGATCGGGTCTTTATAGCGGACAGCATTTTAATTCTAAGCTCACCTTTCGCTTCGTAGGGTAGATCAGCGTCCGTAGCTAGTCGGCCATTATTCTTGATGTACTTGAATGACTTGGCAAACCAACCACCATTACACCTGGATTGAATATCATTATCAAGAGGTAATTAATTGGTTACTATAATTAACTAATTGATTATATAATTGGTTGGTAGAAAGAACACCGGAGTAGCTAAATCACAGGAACCGACCAAATTGCAGGAAATGCTTGTCCCTGATTGGCTGATAACCAGTCACGTGACCTCAATAACGAGTTCTGAACGGTTCCTGGCTAATTAATTACCCCTTATCAGTGTCGTAAGTGCATTCTAGGAGCTCCTGCACAGAGAACCTCTTGAGAACTCCAGCCGTTATAGCGTAACGAGACTCTACTGCTCCCACCTACAGAGTGATGTATATTATTTAGTTAATTAGTTAATTAGTGAGAGTATCAATTATAGTATTAGTGATCAGATGGTATGATTATCCAATTAATTAATTACCGTTGCCATTGCCCAACAAGATTGGCATCCATTCTGTTCCAGGGGTCGAACAGTCACTCCCTTATCGGTCCAGTCCATGGAAGGGGCCGCACGTGCAATTACACTTTCAACCCAGGCCCTCCGGTTTAGTCGGTGGGCTGTTCGCTCCTCGAACATTATGTACTCACTTGCATTCATCCCCGTGTTAGCATTCTTCTCGTCTTCAGACTGAATGGGGGAATAAATGGGATATTTGCGCTGTCCGATCCTGATGTATCGTATTGGGACTAATATATGACTATCTATTTAGCTTCATACAAATTATTTTATCAAACCGTTAACTTAACGGTTAATTCTAGTATCTATTTTTCAAGGTACTGCTCACGTGTAATCACGTACTTAGGACACCACTTTACGTGTTGTTGGCACTTGCCAGTTCACAATACTTACACACACGGAATCTGTGTAAGCCAATCTCCGGACATTACTTATCACTGACTGGTATTGTGTCTGATCACATCTGAATTATCTCTTGAGAACCTTCTAAGAGGATCGGTGAATTGCCTCGTTTGACCCTCCTGCCCCGCGAGTTTGAATTAAATAAGAGCTGAACAAGATATGAGCAGAAAGGCTCCATCATCAGTTTACAGCGATGACCTCAGACACATCTCCCTAGGGAGTGTAGGGGACGATACCTCCTTATTTGGTAGTCCCACGTTGCCATCACGACCATCTAGCAGTTACAGTTACCAGGGGCCCCGTTACTATGGCAACCACAGACCCTCATCAGCTCTCTCTTTCTCGGAGGACGTGTTGGAGAAGGTGGAGCGGAGAATGGTTGGTGACATAGAGGAAGATGAGGAGGAGGATGATGAGGCACTAACTCCCACCACCCTGGCGTCTGAAGTAGCAACTTCTGTAACAGGCAGCAAGTACTCCCTCCGAGGTGACGATGATAGGGGTCAGTTGGAGGAGAGTTACCTTAGGTTCAGACAACGGCACTTCTCCCAGGAGGGAAGACAGGAGAGAGAGGAGAGGAGGGGGAGGTTACCAGAATATGATAGAGAGCTTGCTAACACATTTCAGAGATCATTTCACCGTCAGACAGAGCTCATGTATAAGCCTGAGAGTGTTGCGCCCATGGCACCAACTGCCTCCCAATGGGACGTGTTTCCAACAGTAGAGGATCTGGACGGCTGTTATACGGTTGAGAAACAATTTGAGATAGCGATCGATCCTCACTCGGATATCCCGGATATGGCTGACTGGATGGGCCTATACCAGGGGGAGGATGGGGTGTTTACCCTGAATCAGGGGCTCCACCATGTCCCTCTCACGGGCAAATCACCCGCCAGCAAGGTGAACCGAATCAAGGATGGAGTCATACCCTCCCTGACCCCATCACTCATACCCTCCCTAATTCCCAACCCTAATTCCCTCTCAGCCCCCCCCCTGATCCCCATTCCCCTCCGTAGTCCCATCACCCTGACCCCCTCCCCAGATCCCTGATCCCATCTCGGACCCCTCCCTTATCCCATCCCTGATCCCTCCCTCATCCCATCACTCATACCCTCCCTGACCCCATCACTCATACCCTCCCTAATTCCCAACCCTAATTCCCTCTCAGCCCCCCCCCTGATCCCCATTCCCCTCCGTAGTCCCATCACCCTGACCCCCTCCCCAGATCCCTGATCCCATCTCGGACCCCTCCCTTATCCCATCCCTGATCCCTCCCTCATCCCATCACTCATACCCTCCCTGACCCCATCACTCATACCCTCCCTAATTCCCAACCCTAATTCCCTCTCAGCCCCCCCCCTGATCCCCATTCCCCTCCGTAGTCCCATCACCCTGACCCCCTCCCCAGATCCCTGATCCCATCTCGGACCCCTCCCTTATCCCATCCCTGATCCCTCCCTCATCCCATCACTCATACCCTCCCTGACCCCATCACTCATACCCTCCCTAATTCCCAACCCTAATTCCCTCTCAGCCCCCCCCCTGATCCCCATTCCCCTCCGTAGTCCCATCACCCTGACCCCCTCCCCAGATCCCTGATCCCATCTCGGACCCCTCCCTTATCCCATCCCTGATCCCTCCCTCATCCCATCACTCATACCCTCCCTGACCCCATCACTCATACCCTCCCTAATTCCCAACCCTAATTCCCTCTCAGCCCCCCCCCTGATCCCCATTCCCCTCCGTAGTCCCATCACCCTGACCCCCTCCCCAGATCCCTGATCCCATCTCGGACCCCTCCCTTATCCCATCCCTGATCCCTCCCTCATCCCATCACTCATACCCTCCCTGACCCCATCACTCATACCCTCCCTAATTCCCAACCCTAATTCCCTCTCAGCCCCCCCCCTGATCCCCATTCCCCTCCGTAGTCCCATCACCCTGACCCCCTCCCCAGATCCCTGATCCCATCTCGGACCCCTCCCTTATCCCATCCCTGATCCCTCCCTCATCCCATCACTCATACCCTCCCTGACCCCCTTCCCATATAATAGTCCCCTGATACCCTCCCCCTCTCTCCCCCTAGTCCCAACTCCTTACCGTTAATAGCAGTACACAATTCACAGGTGAATCTGCAGTTTGTCTTCATGAAGTTACTGGATATGGCCTCCTCACACCCAGCTTTACCATACTGGCCACACTCTCCAGGTTGAAGATCTCTACACACTGCAAAAACACAGGTAATTAAACTATCCATCTTTCAATCGGTCAGTACATGTCTGTCTGTCTGTCTTTTTTATCTGTCGGTCTTATTTTTATCTGTCTGCCTTTTTTCTGTTTGAATGTTTTCTGTTCGTCTATTATCTATTATATCTGTCTGTTTGTTCAACAAACTAACCTCCCCCTGCGTTTTCTGCAATAGCAGGTGTATCGGTGTCTTTAGTGCCAGATACTGTAAATTCAGGGGTAAACATGAACCCAGATACACCGCACACGTTACCATGTTCACGTGTAAAGAACACGTACCCGTTCTGTCCCCAGTCAAAACCCCAACTGAGAGAGGGAGTGGGTGGTTATAACGGCTCTAACTACTTGCCCGATTGCTACGGTTTCATGATATTTAAAATTGCTTATTCTGGCTAGTTCATGTTCTGATTGAATTCATTTGGTTGCCATGTCACCATGGTAACCATGTTACCTGTTTCTAAGGATGATATATTGTGAGGTGTATCCCACGGCAACCACCCCATGATTCACACTGGATCCACAGTCCGGCTTATAGTACACTCCAGTACCGTATTGGAACAAATCATTCTCCGCTCTATAATTGGGAGATGGGCATTATTAGTTCTAGAGTCTACATTGTAGAGACACAAGACATTGTAGACACACGACAGTCTGAACAACACAAGACAGTCTGAACAACACAAGACAGTCTGAACTACACAAGACAGTCTGAACAACACAAGACAGTCTGAACAACTAGCTAAACAACACAAGACAGTCTGAACAACACAACGCAGTCTGAACAACTAAACACAAGACAGTCTGAACAATGCAAGGTAGCCTGAACAACTAAACTCCCAGTTATACCTGAGTCCAATACCAAACACCTCTTAACTCCCTATAATACCTGAGGGCTATTTCTAAACAACTCAACTCCCCCAATATCTGAGTCTAAACAACTCCTAATGCAATACCTAAGGGCAATAGAGACAGGCCCGTCCTGGAGAGCTGCCACCATAAGAAGGGTTCTTGGTAACTACAAAATTGTCCATCGTAGCACCTGTCATTGCGTTCCTTGTTCCTGCTGCCTTGCATGCACCATCTGACGAGAAGAGAAACCTATAATGATAGTTTGGAACACCGAGTTATGTTCTAACCCTCCTTTACATTTGTGTGGAGCTCGCGAAAAGATGGTCGAGCTAGACAACAGGGAAGTTGTAGACAATGCAATGGGTCATCTAGATTCGGGCTTTATCTGGCATGGGGTTAGAGTTCAGGAACAGCCTTTTAATTCTTAATTCACCTTTCGCTTCGTAGGGTAGATCAGCGTCCGTAGCCAGCCGGCCATTATTCTTGATGTACTTGAATGACTTGGCAAACCAACCACCATTACACCTGGATTGAGAAATGTGAATGTCATTATCAAGAGGTTCTAACTTACTAATTAATTAACTAATTAATTAACTAATTAATTAATTAATTAACTAATTAATTATTTAATTGGTCGGTAGGAAAGATTAGCTAAATCGCCCGCTAAATCACATTACCCTTTATCAGTGTCGTAAGTGCATTCTAGGAGCTCTTGGACAGAAAACCTCTTCAGAACTCCAGCCGTTATAGCGTAACGAGACTCTACTGCTCCCACCTATAGTCATCAATTAGTTAATTAGTGAGAAGAATGAATAGTTAATTAGTTAATTAGTGAGAAGAATGAATAGTTAATTATCCAATTAATGACAAATTATAATTAACCAACTAATTACCGTTGCCATTGCCCAACATGATTGACATCCATTCTGCTCCAGGGGTCGAACAGTCACTCCCTTGTCGGTCCAGTCCATGGAAGGGGCCGCACGTGCAATTACACTTTCAACCCAGGCCCTTTTGTTTAGTCGGTGTGCTGTCCGCTCTTCAAACATGATGTACTCACTCGCATTCATTCCCGTGTTAGCACTCTTCTCGTCGTCAGACTGAATGGGGGGAATATTATATGGAATGTTATTGTTTGCCTTGTCAGACTGCAGGGTGTATATGGGATGTTTGCCCTGTCCGACACAGATGACTATCTAGTAGATATAATTTGTATGAAGCAAGCTAGATAGTATCTAGCTTACTTCATACAAATTTTTTTATCAAACCGTTAAATTAACGTACGTGTCATGGTACTTCTGCTACTGTTGCTCACGTGTAATTACTTAGCCACTTTACGTGTTTGTTGGCACTTGCCAGTTCACAATACTTACACACACGGAATCTGTGTAAGCCAATCCCCGGACATTACTTATCACTGACTGGTATTGTATCTTCAACATCTTATTTCTTGAGAACTTTACTAACAGGACAGCTGAACAAGGTATGAGCAGAAAGGCTCCATCATCAGTTTACAGCGATGACCTCCGGCACATCTCCCTCGGGAGTGTAGGGGACGATACCTCCTTATTTGGTAGTCCCACGTTGCCATCACGACCATCTAGCGGCTACAGTTACCAAGGACCACGTTACTATGGCAACCACAGACCCTCATCAGCTCTCTCTTTCTCGGAGGACGTGTTGGAGAAGGTGGAGCGGAGAATGGTTGGTGACATAGAGGAAGATGAGGAGGAGGAGGATGAGGCTCTAACACCCACCACCCTGGCGTCTGAGGTAGCAACTTCTGTAACAGGCAGCAAGTACTCCCTCCGAGGTGACGACGATAGAGGGCAATTGGAGGAGAGTTACCTTAGGTTCAGACAACGGCACTTCTCTCAGGAGGGACGGCAGGAGAGGGAAGAGAGGAAGGCGAGGTTACCAGAGTATGATAGAGAGCTTGCTAACACATTTCAGAGATCATTTCACCGTCAGACAGAGCTCATGTATAAGCCTGAGTGTGTTGCCCCCATGGCACCAACTGCCTCCCAATGGGACGTGTTTCCAACAGTTGAGGATCTGGACGGCTGTTACACGGTCGAAAAACAGTTTGAGATAGCGATCGATCCTCACTCGGATATCCCGGATATGGCTGACTGGATGGGTCTGTACCAGGGGGAGGATGGAGTGTTTACCCTGAATCAGGGTCTCCACCATGTCCCTCTCACGGGCAAATCACCCGCCAGCAAGGTGAACCGAATCAAAGATGGAGTTAAGATGATCCTTGTTTACCGGAACCCTCGGAAACCAGAACAAGGATTTGGGTTTAAGTTTACCACGATGGACAGCGGTGTGTACGTATAACCACGTGGAGGCCGATGGGCCAGCTGTAAGAGCGGGATTGAGGTACGGGGATCAGATCCTTAGGATAGGGGAGAACTACTGCTCCGGGGTCCTGTATGCTAGGGTCGAGGAAATGGTAGAGGGGATTGTGTCCGATGAACTGGTATTGTTTGTACGGGACAGACCAAACGAGAAAATGTATACTTTGTTGAGGGATAGCAAGGGTTACTTTGGGTTCAGGATCCGAGCAGCTCAGATTATAGAGGTAATACCCGGTACCTCCGCGGCACGAAATGGGGTCCCCACCAACCATTTCATAACAGAAATCAATGGCCAGAATGTGTTGGGGTGGGATGATGAGAGACTAAGAGAGAGGATGGATACCGCTGCTGTCGATGGTGCTGTGACGTTTACTCTACTTCAAGAGAGGGCTTACAAAGACTTTGTGAAAGATATTGGAGAGTCATTGTTCGCTACCATGGACCATTCAATGAATTTCTCAATCCCAATCCCGTCAGTTAGTGTGGACAGCTTTAGCTTCAACCCCTTGTCAAGTGTGATCAATACTGTAACTGATAAAACTTCTACTGAGAACTAATGGTGGGAACCGACCGAATCAGGAAATACTGGTCCCTGATTGGCTGATAACCTGTCACGTGACCTAAATAGCGAGTTCTGATTGGTTGTTTACTTATTTCGGTCGGTTCCTGATCAAGAGACTGTACGTTACCTGATCAGAGAACTTGTTAACTTCCGCCTTAAATTCGTAGCCACTTTTGTTTATCTGCAGAATCATCTTTATGATCTGAAAATATTTTTGTAAAGTAGAACAACAACTTAGCAGTGATTCAGTAATATTCGGAATGAGATTTATTGTTCGGGAATGAAGCAATATGTTAGAAATGAAGTAAAAACACTGAGGTAATATGTTTTGTACCTTTACAAAAGTTTTGAATCGACCACCACTTTCATTCGGGTCTTTGTACTCCTTCTTGTACAGCTTTCTAAATGTCACAAACAGCTTCTTGAATAGGGCCAACACTGAAAATAAGTTGTCAGAACTATCGTCTCATTATTATACTGGAGTGGATGGCTTGTCAATTCAAGTCAAGCCCTCTCGCGACGAGTAAATAAATCAAATATTTGAACTGGTATGATCATTAATCGACCAGACTCACATCTTCCCCTCTCTGCCCGGTTATTTAACCTCAACAATCCGTCTATCTCTCCCATCGTCCCGGATAACTCGGAACTGCCCGTGACAGGGCTGCTGCACAGGGCAGCAAAAACGACAACCAGACAAACAAACACGACCCTCATATTGTGGGAGAAATAGGAGAACTGTGGAATCTGGGATGGTTGCTTGGCCAATGGCTCAGTATGTTGTGCCGAGTTTTCATTTCCGGGACCGGTCTTTCCTGCACCTTTTGTGTGCGTCCCACGTGACAAAAATCCAGGGGTGGAGGCGGAGAGAGAGAGAGGGAGAGAGAGAGAGAGAGAGAGAGAGTGAGAGAGAGAATGAGAGAGATTTTGAAAACAGAGCAGCAAGCTCCCGCACCCCATTTTGTATGCATTGACACAAAGTGTCATGCTCCCTTTTTCTTAGGAAATCCAAATAGAAGGCACGTGCCTGCCTCCTTGTCCCGGATAATTTAGGAATCCTTGCTTTTGCAGGAACTCTCTCAGGACCGGGTCAGTTGATGAGGTGCTCCGGAAATAGTAGTTCCCGGCCC
>AVPN01000877.1:16864-26864 GCA_000695325.1 Pleurobrachia bachei
AATCAGAACTGTTACCGGGAGCTGGATGGTCTCATCAAGATTATTGAAAGTCGGCTGACGGAGGTCCGGGCCCAGGAGAAACATAATGAAAAACAGGTGCTAAGAATGTCCCAGTGAGCAACACACCATGTGCTGAAATCTTAGATTGGATCAAACCCTCTTGCTAAGTAACTCTCTATAAATATAACAACTACCTTGTATGTTGGCGTATAATATAACTAACTCCAACTTCAGATTATGACACTTGAGCGAGAGAGGAGGGAGCTCAAAGCTCAGCGGGTGCAGAACGAGGAACACAGAAGGTTGCTGGCTCAGGATAAAGAGAAGTTAGAGGAGAAGATCGATTCCCAGCGGAGTGAGCTTCTGGCGAGGGCTGAGCGACTGGCGGTCATGGCTGAGGCGATAGAGACTGAACCTGAGTGTGCTGATACAGCTGTTGTCAAGGTAGGAACTGGGAATTTATTGGTAGGCACAGTGAAAATTAGGGGGTAATTGAGTATTTTACGAAAAAAGCCTACGCTTTGGGAGGGCAAATTCGGTTTTAGCAGCTTCTATATTTCTTGATGGAACACATCTTTCAGGAATCAGAGAAAGCGAAGTTACGAGCAGAGTTAGCGGTGATGAAGAAACAGGAAGAGATAAAGGGGTTGGAGACGATGTGTGAGAGATACCAAGAGGAGATAAAGAGAGTCAGGGATGATTGTAAAGAGGCCATCAAGATCAGCGAGAATCAGGCCATTGAAGGTACAGCTGAACAATGTTCCACTTGTAAGAGAGAACTGTGGTTAGAGCATTGGCCTGACAGTGTTCCACAGTGATATCAATAGAAACGTTGTTATGTTCTAACCCTTCTTTACATTTGTAAACACAGTCTAACTAGGCAATAGAAACGTAGTGTTGGACTGTATTAAGTAGTTAAACCACCCCTTCTTCCGTAGCGTGCAAGAGAATGAAACAGATGAATTTGGAGCTGGTTAAGAGTCAGGAAACAGCTCGACAAATGCAACAGATACTGGTATCTGAGAAGGAACGATCCAAAGAATTGAAGGTTCGTTATCCACACTTGATATCCATCATTATTTGGCATGAGCCAAGGTTCTCATTTCTAACATTGAGGGTAGGATTTCAATAATATTAGCTCACTCCATGGATTATTTTTCAGGCGTGTTTGGATCACGAACGTCTCCAGCCCATGGGCAAACATCTCCAGAATGCACTAGGAGGGGACTCGGTAGAGGGAAATCTAGCTACAATCCCTGGTCTCTCTCGAGCCCTCATTCTGCGGGCTGCAAAAGCAGGGAACGTGTCTACAGCGATCCGTTCCGAGGAGTTACTGAGGAGAAATGAGGTGTGTGATCTACGTAGTTCTAGGATGTCAATATTCTTTTAATAATAATATTGGACTATCATTCATCCACAGAATCACAGATTGTGGAAGCAACTGTGGAATAATTCTTTAAAGTATGTACATGTTTATGCCCTTTCCAGGCGCTTACCAAGGAGGTAGAGAGAACTACTGAACAGTTGAAGACAGTCCAAAAGGGAACACACTACACTTCAAAACCAGACCAAGAACTTCACCTCGAGGCTTAACCAAGCAACTGTAAGTGAAATTTTAAAAGTTGGTTTCACACCCCTGTGACCTGGCACCAGCTCCCCAAGTCCCCTTAGGGCCGAAGCAGCTTGGTAATATAACAGTCACAATTCACATTACCCAGGACGGGGAATGGGAGCCCCATGGCATCCACCCCTTACTGGCTAGTGATGTGTATAGCCAGCGTCCTCGTAGAATAAGAAATGTGAATATCGGATGGGTATTGAATTAGCTTCTTTTGAATTTTTTATACGAATTACGACATACGCGGCGCGGAGCACGTACGCAGTTTCAAGCAACTCCCCCTAGTAACTCCCTCTAATAACCCTCTACCATCCCTGCAGATGCAAGCAAACACCCTAAGACAAGCCCGTGATGACGCGATACAGAAGTTGAAACGAGCCCAGCAGAACTACGAACTCCTCAACAAGTCCCTCTCTAAACAAGCTGCCGGCTGGGTTCAGGACCGAGTCGATGAGAGAGCTGTGGATGAGGCAAAACGGTTTCAAAGAATCCTCCCCGCTTATAATACAACCCCAGCTCAGTCAACCGCTTAGAGGATTTTAGGAGCATATTTTATAGCCAACGTTGGACATTTTTGAATTATTATTACTTGATAATAAACGGAAACAAGAATCTGAATCTGAGCAAAAGGTCTTTCTCGAGGGTTCTCTAATCTCCAGCCCTAACTTAACACAATCTTATTGGAACTGGTAGTGGTGGTAGTTTTCAAAATGAACTCCGAAGATGTACGTAACAAATTAAGAGTGAAATAGAAGTTTGGGTACGAGAAATGCTTCTGTTATATTTTCAATAATTACAACCTTTGAAATTAAAATGTTTCCCGTTTCCAAAAGTATGTTTGTCCCGACCTTAGCTGTTAGCGCACAAAACGGGGTTAGCGACTTGGTAACGTAGTTCCGCCTACATTGCAGGCACGCTAAGACGTGCCTTTCTTTTGCAATGCCCTATGTCTCAACAGAGGGGTAACTTCGTTACCAAGTTAGCGACGCCAAATAAAACGGAATGCCCCCAATGGTTTGTTGAGTAAGGGGTGTGATATACACCAGACAGAGACACAATGATGGACACCAGACGTCTTGGTAGACAGAGACACAATGACAGTCACCAGACGTCTTGGTAGACAGAGACACAATGACAGACACCAGACGTCTTGGTAGACAGAGACACAATGACAGACACCAGACGTCTTGGTAGACAGAGATACAATGACAGAAACCAGACGTCTTGGTAGACAGAGACACAATGACAGACACCAGACGTCTTGGTAGACAGAGACACAATGACAGACACCAGACGTCTTGGTAGACAGAGACACAATGACAGACACCAGACGTCTTGGTAGACAGAGACACAATGACAGACACCAGACGTCTTGGTAGACAGAGACACAATGACAGACACCAGACGTCTTGGTAGACAGAGACACAATGACAGACACCAGACGTCTTGGTAGACAGAGACACAATGACAGACACCAGACGTCTTGGTAGACAGAGACACAATGACAGACACCAGACGTCTTGGTAGACAGAGACACAATGACAGACACCAGACGTCTTGGTAGACAGAGACACAATGACAGACACCAGACGTCTTGGTAGACAGAGACACAATGACAGACACCAGACGTCTTGGTAGACAGAGACACAATGACAGACACCAGACGTCTTGGTAGACAGAGACACAATGACAGACACCAGACGTCTTGGTAGACAGAGACACAATGACAGACACCAGACGTCTTGGTAGACAGAGACACAATGACAGACAGGGCGTATAATGTAACTAACTCCAACTTCAGATAATGACACTAGAGCGAGAGAGGAGGGAGCTCAAAGCTCAGCGGGTGCAGAACGAGGAACACAGAAGGTTGCTGGCTCAGGACAAGGAGAAATTAGAGGAGAAGATCGATTCCCAGCGGAGTGAGCTATTGGCCAGGGCAGAGCGACTGGCTGTCATGGCTGAAGCGATAGAAACTGAACCAGAATGTGCTGATACAGCGGTTATAAAGGTATGTTTATTAAATAACTGGACTAAATTTTCAGTTTAGTCTAAACTCTTTTTTTAAAGTTATAGGAAGGCTAAGTTTTGGAGGGCAAATTTGGTTTATAACAGCTTTCTGGAAATTTCTAAATTGAAGTTCAATTTGAACGCGAACGTATGTTTTTCAGGAATCAGAGAAAGCGAAGTTGCGAGCAGAGTTAGCGGTGATGAAGAAACAGGAAGAGATAAAGGGGTTGGAGACGATGTGTGAGAGATACCAAGAGGAGATAAAGAGAGTCAGGGATGATTGTAAAGAGGCCATCAAGATCAGCGAGAATCAGGCCATTGAAGGTACAGCTGAACAATGTTCCACCTGTAAGAGAGAACTGTGGTCAGAGCATATTGGCCTGACAGTGTTCCACAGTAATATCAATAGAAACGTTGTTATATTCTAACCCTTCTTTACATTTGTAAACACAGTCTAACTAGGCAATAGAAACGTAGTGTTGGACTGTATTAAGTAGTTAAACCACCCCTTCTTCCGTAGCGTGCAAGAGAATGAAACAGATGAATCTTGAGCTGGTGAAGAGTCAGGAGACAGCTCGACAAATGCAACAGATACTGGTTTCTGAGAAGGAACGATCCAAAGAATTGAAGGTTTGTTATACACTTGATATATGCACCATTATTTCCCATTTGGCATGGGCCCAGGTTCTTGTTTCTAATAAGGAGCTGGTAAAATTCCAAAAAATCACCTTACTCTATGGATCATGACTATTCTCTAGGCGTGTTTGGATCACGAACGTCTGCAGCCCATGGGCAAACATCTCCAGAATGCACTAGGAGGAGATTCGGTAGAGGGAAATCTAGCTACTATCCCAGGTCTCTCTCGAGCCCTCATTCTGCGAGCTGCAAAGGCGGGGAATGTGTCAACAGCGATCCGTTCCGAGGAGTTACTGAGGAGAAATGAGGTGCGTGTGATCTAGAGTTCTAGAATGTCAATATTCTTTTAATAATAATATTGGACTATCATTCATCCACAGAATCACAGATTGTGGAAGCAACTGTGGAATAATTCTTTAAAGTATGTACATGTTTATGCCCTTTCCAGGCGCTTACCAAGGAGGTAGAGAGAACTACTGAACAGTTGAAGACAGTCCAGAGGGAACACACTACTCTTCAAAACCAGACCAAGAACTTCACCTCGCGGCTTAACCAAGCAACTGTAAGTGCAATGTAAAAAAGTTGGTTTCACACCCCCATATAGCACCAGCTCCCCAACCTAAGTCCCCTTGGGCCGAGGCAGCTTGGCAACATACCAGCCACATCACCCAGGACGGGAAACGGGAGCCTCACAGCACCCACCCCTTACTGGCTAGTACTGTACACTAGCCAGCGTCTTCGTAGAACTAGAAGAAGACGAAATGTGAATATTGGATGGGTACATTGAATTAGCTTATCTCTCCCTTCTTTTGAATTTTTTATACGAAGTACGACATACGCAAAGCACGTACACAGTTTCAAGCAACTCCCCCTATGAACTCTCTACCATCCCCTTCAGATGCAAGCAAACACCCTGAGACAAGCCCGTGATGACGCGATACAGAAGTTGAAGCGAGCACAGCAGAACTATGAGCTCCTCAACAAATCTCTCTCTAAACAAGCAGCCGGCTGGGTCCAGGATCGAGTCGATGAGAGAGCTGTAGATGAGGCAAAACGGTTTCAAAGAATCCTCCCCGCTTATAATACAACCCCAGCTCAGTCAACCGCTTAGTTTTAGGGGCATATTTTATAGCCAACGTTGGACATTTTCGAATTATTATGTATTACTTGATAATGAACGGAAACAAAAACATGAATCTGATTTGGTGAGTAAGACTAAGAGAGGGTTCTCCAATCTCAGACCTTATTCAAGCTCAACACAATCCGATTGGAAATGGTAGTGGTAGTTTTGAAAATGAACTCCGAAGATGTACGAAACAAATTAAGAGTGAAATAAAAGTTTAGGTTCGAGGAATGTTTCTGTTATGTTTTCAATAGTTACAACCTTTGAAATTAACTTGTTTCCCGTTTCCAATAGTATCTAACTGGCAGGCCGCAGGGCCGACCAGACGTGACCGCACTGTCAAAACGGGGCCGGTGACACCAAACAGAATGCCACCAATGGTCGTGAAATGTTCTCGAATAGGTCTTGGTAGACATAGACACTATGACAGAGACACTATGACAGACACCAGACGTCTTGTTAGACACACGACAAAATGACAGACACCAGACGTCTTGGTAGACAGAGACACAATGACAGACACCAGACATCTTGGTAGACAGAGACACAATGACAGACACCAGACGTCTTGGTAGACAGAGACACAATGACAGACACCAGACGTCTCGGTAGACAGAGACACAATGACAGACACCAGACGTCTTGGTAGACAGAGACACAATGACAGACACCAGACGTCTTGGCAGACAGAGACACAATGACAGACACCAGACGTCTTGGTAGACAGAGACACAATGACAGACACCAGACGTCTTGGTAGACAGAGACACAATGACAGACACCAGGCGTCTTGGTAGACAGACGCACAATGACAGACACCAGACGTCTTGATAGACAGAGACACAATGACAGACACCAGACGTCTTGGTAGACAGAGACACAATGACAGACACCAGACGTCTTGGTAGATAGAGACACAATGACAGACACCAGACATCTTGTTAGACAGAGACACAATGACAGACACCAGACGTCTTGGTAGCCAGAGACACAATGACAGACACCAGACGTCTTGGTAGACAGAGACACAATCACAGACACCAGACGTCTTGGTAGACAGAGACACAATCACAGACACCAGACGTCTTGGTAGACAGAGACACAATGACAGACACCAGACATCTTGGTAGATAGAGACACAATGACAGACACCAAACGTACTGGTAGACAGAGACAAAATGACAGACACCAGACGTCTTGGTAGACAGAGACACAATCACAGACACCAGACATCTTGGTAGACAGAGACACAATGACAGACACCAGACGTCTTGGTAGACAGAGACACAATGACAGACACCAGACGTCTTGGTAGACAGAGACAGAATGACAGACACCAGACGTCTTGGTAGACAGAGACACAATGACAGACACCAGACGTCTTGGTAGACAGAGACACAATGACAGACACCAGACGTCTTAGTAGACAGAGACACAATGACAGACACCAGACGTCTTGGTAGACAGAGACACAATGACAGACACCATACGTCTTGGTAGACAGAGACACAATCGCAGACACCATACGTCTTGGTAGACAGAGACGCAATCACAGACACCAGATGTCTTGGTAGATAGAGACACAATGACAGACACCAGACGTCTTGGTAGACAGAGACACAATTACAGACACCATACGTCTTGGTAGACAGCGACACAATGACAGACACCAGACGTCTTGGTAGACAGAGACACAATGACAGACACCAGACGTTTTGGTAGATAGAGACACAATCACAGACACCAGACGTCTTGGTAGACAGAGACACTATGGCAGACACCAGACGTCTTGGTAGACAGAGACACAATTACAGACACCATACGTCTTGGACCTTGGTAGACAGAGACACAATGACAGACACCAGATGTCTTGGTAGACAGCGACACAATGACAGACACCAGACACAAAACAAGGTCCAGCGTCTTACTGTGCCCATTTGGGGGGGTCCATCTTGCTTATTTTCCACCAGATTACTCAGTCCCAAATTAAACAGATCGGATAAGTGTTTTCTAAGAAAATAGTATTTATTCACAGAATACACGTATAAAATATAGTTCTGTACTTGATCTGTCAATAACAAAATGCAGTGAAAATAATAATAACTTAAAAACTAAACTCATATTGTCCATATATTCAGTCTGTTATTATTTCTGAAAAAGTCTGAAAATATATCGCAGATCATCATCTTGGGCCGTATTTCATCTGTAGAAGCGTCACGATGAGATCTGTACAATTTGAGATGATCTACAAATCGTCGTCCTTGATAAACCGGTTTCCTTCACACCAAACGTCCTTGTAGGGATCACATTTCCTTTTCGTTAGCACACTGGCCGTTCGCTCCTGAGAGGGGAATAGGGGATCTGTTAGAGTAGGGAGATAAGAGAAGGTGGATTAGGAGAGCTGTTAGAAAAGGGGAGGAATTAGAGGAGCTGTTAGAGAATCGGGGGAATCAGGAGGGCTGGGGGAAAGGAATGGGGGAAGAAAGAGGTCAGAAGGGTGGATTACTTGCATGAAGAAAACACAATCAGACTTGTTAGAGATATTTACCTGGGGTAGTCTGATGAGTAGGTCGACGGGATCTGAGGGCATTTCAACCAGAACAAAATCCCCATCAAAAAAATCGCCAGATGATGTTGTGGAAGTGTTTGATTCGAGACTACTGTACGATGTTTCCATTTCCATATTGCACGCTATAAATAGTGGGATATGTGGTTAATTGGGCTATAAAGTGTTGGACATGTGGTTAATCGGGCAGGGTTTACGGGAACAATATGGTTGACTGGATGGGGGAGAGGATGGGGATTGTAATTGTATGGGAATAGGTAGAGGGGAAAGGGATCAGGATATCGTATCGAAACAGGGGGTAGGAACACAGAATAATCATTTTCTTGTTTTTAGTTGAATAAATTAGCCTAATAACCAGTTATAACAACGCTTATATGTTGACACAAATAAAACTCACACACAATCTAATACACCCTTCGATTTATAATACTCCCTCTGTCCTTGCTTTGACCGGAAAGGTGAGACCCCAAACCAACAGGAATCTTTCTCTAAAACTGATAAGGAAACCGGACTCTCCTCTGTAGAGTCGACTGGTAGATAGCAGCAACCGACACAAGTAATCAACCAATCAGAAATCGTTATTTACGGTCATGTGACTGGTTATCAGCCAATCAGGGACCAGTGTTTCCTGATTCGGTCGGTTCCTGGTAGATAGTGAGTCTGGATCTCTCACAGTCATGGTCTCAAAAAACATAAAAAGTTTATCTTTAAGTTTTAAAAACTATAGATCGTTAAAAAAGTAGAAACATTGCCGGCAATGTGCGAGCGCATAAATTAAACTAATTTTAAAAGGCAAATAAATTAAGTAACTAAAGGGACATGTATAACTACGAACAAAAAACGATAAAACGGACACCCTCCACAACCGGCAGGGTCCTGGGGCAATACACCCTATATTATGTGGGACCTAGATGTGCTATGAAGTGCCGCTGAACAGGGAATATATACCCTCTAAATCAGAGGTCTGTTTCTCCTGCTTGTGAACAAGTAACGGCCTCAGATCCTGGATCTTGTACTGCTGTTTCCCTGCCTCTGATATCGGTCTCGAGATAATAGGGCTCACCAGCGACTGGAGTGCATCCCTCAGGTTTCTATCTGAGGATGTTGGTTTCTCCAGCGTGCAGAAGAACTTGTCGACTTTCTCGGGAACAACACTGGGCACTTGGAGGAGAATGTCTCGAGCTACATGTGGTATGGTCCGGTATGTAGCTTGGATGATGGCAATTATGACATTTAGTAGGGTGTACAGACAGTTGTCATGCTGGCCATGAACTTGGAGAGCTCGAAGGGCTTTAACGAGGAAGGTATGGGTTGCAGCGGGTGACAGAGGTATGCCTTTGGCGGCCATCATTTTCAGGGCGGTATGGGCCATGGCACAGGCCCGATTTGAGGACACTCCATCACCCCAGGACATCGAACTGAAAACTGAGATGAGAAGAGGGGCTGAGACATCACGGTTTGTAATTAGATGCTCTGTTACGGTGTTCAGATTTCTTTGCTTTTTCTCACCCTTTGTCTTTCGGCTGAGAGAGAAAGTGGTATTAGTGGATCGGAGTTAAATGTTGAGGAGGTGCAGTGGAGATAATACAAGTTGATTTACCGGGGGGGACGTCACCTTTCTTTTTGCCCATTTTTGCCCATATTTGCCCATATGGGCAAAACTGAATTTCCAAAAATCGTGGGACTTTGGGCAAAAATGGGCAAACGTGGGCAAAAATGGGCAAAATGAAATTTTCAGTGTTATATGTCGTTTTATTAACTCTATAACTTGATCTAAATTATTCAAAGTGAAAGTGAACAGCCCTGATTTTAATATAACTCGGTCAGAATGGTATATTGGTGTCATAAAAAAATGTTAGTGCTCAAATCCTAAGTTTAGAGATTTTTAGGTTTTTTGGCTTTCATGGGGTTCAGAAACATCCTAGAACAAAATAAACCCATAAATGCATAAAACCTTGAAAAAAAAAAATTAAAAATTCTAAATTTAAGATTTGACCACTAAACAATTTTTGACTTCTAATGTGACACAAAAAGGCCATTCTGACCG
>AVPN01000878.1:0-33855 GCA_000695325.1 Pleurobrachia bachei
CCAGCTTCTTTCTGGACGGCCTGTTACTGTTACGGGCAATCATGTATTGTAAAGTCCAGTCTGACAATTCCTGAGTATGGGTCGCATGTGACACGGGGGGTGAGGAGAGAGGCAACGGGTTCTTATTACGAGGGAGAGAACCTATCATGTCACTATCAGTTCGGACCGAGTTGTTACTGTGGGAAGGACCATCAGAACAAGTGGGATTCTATCTGGCCCCCATCTACCTCTGATATATCACGTGACTTGGAGGCATACAGACAGTTGTACAACAATATGGACAATAATCTACTCAATGGAGAGGGAAGGGGTGTACTGAGTTGGACATTGGGGTTATCATGGGCCGTAGTTGCGATGTTATTGGTATCGTAAACTATTATCACTAGAATTTTCAAGTTTTCATGTTTTTGTGTGTTTGTCTCAGATGTTTGGTCAGATGTTTTTGTGCTTGAAATTAGTTTTTGAAATTACAGTCTTTGGAAGAGTTTTCAAAAAAACTGTTCAACATGTTCACATCAAGTCTCACATACCTGACATGTTGCGGAGGAAGCGCATGCCTTGGTTGCCTTGGAAACGGATTTGTAGATTGTGCTACTGTCATAACCTGTCATCCGGTAACCTTCCTTCATAGCCCACAGGTGGGAATCACTGGTCAACTGAGAAAATGGAGTGGTTTAGAACGGGTACGGATTACGGATCCCTGATAGAGCTGCTAGGAGAGCCGCCAGATAAAACTTGAATTTTGAAACAAAATGGTGATTAGTAAACAAGATGTTTCATACCTTGACACCACTATACACGAATGCAACATGGCCAGGCTTGGGTTTAACCAGCTTTGTGTAGGCATAAGCGGTGAACTTCTTGCCATTCCACTCGAACCCATTGCATCCCTTCTTCTTAGCACAAAGTGCCATTGCTCCGCCAATATCAGTGGCCGTTCCAAGCTTTTTACCGGCTGGAGTGGGAAAGAAATCATGACAATTAAGTCCTGAGATTGATCAAAATACCATAATTCAATTAGCTGTGATACAATTAAAGTAATTAATTCCGCTCACTCAAGAAATGAGTGTGCTCATTTAATATTCTCAATCTCATCACTTACTCATTCCAACGGGTGATTTGCCGATGTAAGCCCTATTTCCAAAGCTCACAATCCTCTCGGTGGTATAGTAGTCACCCTTGGTCCATAGAATACCCTTGGTACTTGCTTTCACCACGCCACCCTTATTCAACCTGTAGTGGTGGGGAATTGAAATTAACACCGATCTCAATATTACCCAGTTCCGAGATCTCCTAGGTGTCAACGAAAATCTGGGTAATAAGGTATGAAGTAGCCAGGAAGTAGCCCCTTGTCAGCGTAATAAGTCACGAGATCAGATCTCCCTGCATTGGTTATCGGATCTCATCCCTTCCTCTCCCCTCCCCGGATCCCATATCCTCTTCTCCACTACATAAACACTTTCATTTCCATTGTTGTTACAGCTGATGACGTCTGACATAGATCATTCGAAAGCTCCTGTTCTTAATTGAATTTCAGTACTGCTAAATCGTTGTTTATCTTTAATTGGTTATCAGAACCGCACGTGCGGTGTGCGCCGCGCGCGTGTGCCGTGTATCTTTCTCTCTCTATCCCCTCTCTTTCTCTCTCCCTCTTTCTCACACACGCGTGTCACTCGTTCTGTTGCATTTCACCTTTTGCCTTTTGTTTGCGAGCGTGTGTTCCGTTGTTAATTGAATGATTTTCTAATCATCAATGATCTCATCTATATTCTTACCTATAATTCTTGGTCTTGACCTTGCTGACTCCAACACAGCCTGACTTGCCGGCACATGCCTTTTTGGCAGATTTCTCTGTCTTGTAGACCTTCTTGTTGATGAACTTAGCACTAACGTACCCAGCAGTCTCGATAAACCGATAATCTGTGGGGGTAATTGTTTTGAAAATTCCTTGTTCTGAATGTCTGATACCACTCCGGAAAACGTGAGGAACACCGCAGCTATCAGTTGCAAACCACCCCCGTAATTGTTATAATTAGTGTTTTTCAAGATCTCGAACTAGGAACCTTGATATGCTCCAACTGTTCTCAAAGACCTCAATTACAATGCCTCGAAAATTAACTTTGCCCTTTTTTGTTGTCTCTGTTTTACTTTGAACGCTAATCACTCAACTCATACCAGATCGTTTCCAAAATTAGTTCCCGGCCTCCCTTTCTCTCTCTTTGTCTCTGTCGCCATAATCCCCCTCCTTCTAGCCCAACTATAATAATAGCCCCCAGCTCTCCCCCAGCTCTCTCCCATGTCTCCCCATGTCTACCCCTCCTTCTAGCCCACCTATAAAAAAATAGTCCCCCCTAGCCCAACTATAACAGTCCCCAGCAGCTCTCTTACCACTCTGAGTGTCGTAGTCACTCTCCTGGACCCATGCATTGTTACCACTGCTCGTCTTAGGAGTAGATCCCGTGTTCAGTCTGTACTTCTTGCTTCCCTCCTTGGTCACACAATTACAGGCGCTCTTCAGCCCACAATCCTCGAGGGCGCTGGCCAGCGATGTGTATACCTTGGTACTAGCATATCCGGTACACTTGTTCCCCTTGTGAATTGTGAACAGCTTGACGGATGTAAAGATAGTACCGTCACCACTCTTCACCCAGGATTGGGACTTGGGTTTCGGGGAGGGAACGCTTCCCTTTGCCAGTTTGAACTCGTCTGAACTTGTGCTTGTTACTCCCTTACACTTGGAGTCACTTGCACACGCTGTGGGAAATGATAGTTAGATGTGTTGCTATTTTGTTATTGCCGGGCGTTGTTTGGCTCGACACCCTGGTTATATTTGAACAAAACAAATCTGGCCATTTATTAAAATTTTTGTCGGGAAATTTCCCAGAAATTTATTATTATTGTGGGACGATTTATTATTTCATTAGGTTGGGCCGCCTGGAAATGTAAACAGTTGGAAGAAATGGTTGCTAAATTTTTAACAACTAATGGCCCAAAACAAAGGGAAATAGGGAATTTTGCCATCCAATGCAACATGGCCCCTGAAAATTTTGAAGTAAAATTTTGAGCAGTGTATCAGCCATTTCAAACATAGGTATTTCAAATAGAAGGCTAGGCGGTATTTCAAGAAACAAAGGTTTATATCAGGGGACTCAACAACACACTCACCCTTGAGAGCAGCAGAGATAGACTTCTTGGTGGTGTAGGTTTCACTCAGCTCAAACGGTGCACTATACTTCCAGGTATATCCACTATGGGACACAGTGAAACTCTGACTACCCTCCTCCTTGCCTCCCTTTATGTAGGTATTGTACCCCGTCTCAGGCCGGACACCGTGCCCCTTACACAGCTGGTAATGAGTGGAGGATTTCCTGTTGACTGCAGTACACTCTGCGTCCTTGGCACAGGCTGCACGAGCTGCTGGGAGGGATTTGTAGACCTGTTTTTGGATCTTGCTACTTGCATGGTTGTTCATGATGGTCCAGAAGTAATCTGAGAGGGATTGGTTGTCAGTATGTTAGTATGTAATATGTTAGTAATAGACACTGTCTACTAGACAGGCAGACATACCCACAATCCTCGAGGGCGCTGGCCAGCGATGTGTATACCTTGGTACTAGCGTACCCGGTACACTTGTTCCCCTTGTGAATGGTGAACAGTTTGACAGATGTAAAGATAGTACCGTCTCCACTCTTCACCCAGGATTGGGATTTGGGTTTCGGGGAGGGAACGCTTCCCTTGGCCAGTTTGAACTCGTCCGAACTTGTGCTTGTTACGCCCTTACACTTGGAGTCACTTGCACACGCTGTGGGAAATGATAGTTAGATGTGTTGCTATTTTGTTATTGCCGGGCGTTGTTTGGCTCGACACCCTGGTTATATTTGAACAAAACAAATCTGGCCATTTATTAAAATTTTTGTCGGGAAATTTCCCAGAAATTTATTATTATTGTGGGACGATTTATTATTTCATTAGGTTGGGCCGCCTGGAAATGTAAACAGTTGAAAGAACACACTGGTTGATAATTTTTTAACAACCAATGGCCCAAAACAAAGGGAAATAAGGAATTTTGCCATCCAATACAATGGCCCCTGAAAATTTAAAAGCAAAATTTTGAGCAGTGTAACAGCCATTTCAAACATACATTTTATATGGGAGGCTAGGCGGTATTTAAAAAAAGTTTATCAGGGGATATGATTCAAAAACACACGTACCCTTGAGAGCAGCAGAGATGGACTTCTTTGTTGTGTAGGTTTCACTCAGCTCAAACGGTGCACTATACTTCCAGGTATACCCACTATGGGAGACAGTGAAGCTCTGACTACCCTCCTCCTTGCCTCCCTTTATGTAGGTGTTGTACCCCGTTTCAGGGCGGACACCGTGCCCCTTACACAGCTGGTAGTGTGTTGAGGATTTCCTGTTGACAGCAGTACACTCTGCATCCTTGGCACAGGCTGCACGAGCTGCTGGGAGGGATTTGTAGACCTGTTTCTGGATCTTGCTGCTTGCATGGTTGTTCATGATGGTCCAGAAGTAATCTGTGAGGGGGAGAGGGGGTGGTAAAATATATCAGTTGTGTTGTTACTATATAATATTATAGGGAGTAGACAAACAAATAAACAAGCATAGAAACAGACAGACAAACAAACAAACACACGGAACTGCTGCTTGGTGGATGGATGTGTTACACGTACCGTTTGCTTTGTCCATTTGGTTTCCCTTGATCCAGCATTTCATGCCTGCCTTGGTGGTTACCTTACTGCTGGCATTCAATCTAAACACCTTAGTTCCTTCCTGTGTCACACCTGTAATAACAGTGTCACGTGTTACCATGGTAACATTGTAATGACAGTGTCACGTGTTACCATGGTAACACTGTAATAACAGTGTTGTGTTACCATGGTAACACTATAATAATAGTGTCACGTGTTACCATGGTAACACTGTAACAGTGTCACGTGTTACCATGGTATCTAGCCTCCTGAAAAAGAGATATCTGGGCAGTAAACACTTCACCAAGGTACTCAATCTACTCCAGTTCTATGATGGATTTGTTGCCCTGGGGTGCTACAAGGAGAATATCCACGGTGTACCAAGTCAGAGATTCAGACTGGTTAGTTCAGAGCACGGTATCCCTGAGTACACCTGCGAACAGGCCAAAACAGGATGCAGATCTGATGATGATTGTCACCTAGCTCCAGCTTCTTTCTGGACGGCCTGTTACTGTTACGGGCAATCATGTATTGTTAAGTCCAGTCTGACAATTCCTGAGTATGGGTCGCATGTGACGCGAGGGGTGAGGAGAGAGGCAACGGGTTCCTATTACGAGGGAGAGAACCTATCTTGTCACTATCAGTTCGGACCGAGCTGTTACTGTGGGAAGGACCATCAGAACAAGTGGGATTCTATCTGGCCACCATCTACCTCCGATATATCACGGGATCTAGAGACATACAGACAGTTGTACAACAATATGGATAATAATTTACTCAATGGAGTGGGAAGGGGTGTTATGAGTTGGACATTGGGTTTATCATGGGCCGTTGCGATGGTATTGGTATCGTAAACTATATTATCACTAGAAGTAATTTCCAATTTTTCATGTTTTTGTGTGTTTGTCTCAGATGTCAGATGTTTTTGTGCTTGAAATTAGTTTTTGGAAGAGTTTCAAAAAAAGTGTTCAACTCAAAAAGTGTTCACACGATATTCACATGAAGTCTCACATACCTGGCATGTTGCGGAGGCAGCGCATGCCTTGGTTGCCTTGGAGACAGATTTGTAGATTGTGCTACTGTCATATCCTGTCATACGGTAACCTTCCTTCATAGCCCACAGGTGGGAATCACTGGTCAACTGAGAAAATATGGAGTGGTTTAAAACAGGTACAGATTACGGATCCCTGACAGAACTGTCAGGGATTAGAGCTGCCAGATAAAACTTGAAAAAAAGTGGTGTTTAGTAAACAAAATGAATCATACCTTGACACCACTGTACACGAATGCAACATGACCAGGTTTGGGTTTAACCAGTTTAGTGTAGGCATAAGCAGTGAACTTCTTGCCATTCCATTCAAAACCATTGCATCCCTTCTTCTTAGCACAAAGTGCCATTGCTCCACCAATATCAGTGGCCGTTCCCAGCTTTTTACCGGCTGTGGTTGGAAAGAAATTAGAAATTCAGTCCTGAGAGACCATATTATTATTACAATATGCTGGACGTGATACGATTGAAGGACAATTATAGAACATACTATTACTCATTCCGCTCACTCAAGAAATGCAAGTGCTCATTTCTCATCACTTACTCATTCCAACGGGTGATTTGCCGATGTAAGCTCTATTCCCAAAGCTCACAATCCTCTCTGTGGTATAGTAGTCACCCTTGGTCCATAGGATGCCCTTGGTACTTGCCTTCACCACACCACCCTTATTCAACCTAGTGGTAGGAAATTGAAGTTAACACCGATCTCAATACTACCCAATTCCGAGATCCGGGTAATAAGGTTATGATTTTAAAATGGCCAGGAAGTAGCCCACACATGATATGATATGACACGAAATCATAATCATGATAATATATCTCAAAAAACATGAACAGGGCAGTCAGATCACGAGGCCTCCCGTTGGTTATCAAAACCGCACGTGCGTTGTGCGCCGCGCGCGTGTGCCGTGTATCTCTCTCTCCCTCTCTCTCACACACGCGTGTCGCGTCACACTGCAGTACTCGTTCTGTTGCAATTCACCTTTTGTTTGCGTGCGTATGTTCCTTTGTTAATTGAATGTTTGTCTAATCATCAATGATGTCATATTCTTACCTATAATTCTTGGTCTTGACCTTGCTGACTCCAACACAACCTGACTTGCCGGCACACGCCTTCTTGGCAGATTTCTCTGTCTTGTAGGCCTTCTTATTGAGGAACTTCGCACTGACGTACCCAGCAGTCTCGATAAATCGATAATCTGAAGTATGGGGGTAATTATTATAATTAGTGTCTGAAGATCTAGGAACCTTGATATGCTTCAACTATCCCCACAGTCCTCAATAACAATACCTCGAAAATTAAATCTTTGTCCTTTCTTGTTGTCTCTGTTTTACTTTGTACGCTAATCACTCAACTACCAGCCCGTTTTCAGCTCCTGGTCTCCCTTTCTCTCTTTAATTGTCTCTGTCGCCATCTCCCCCTACTTCTAGCCCAACTATAATTGTCGCCATCTCTCCACTCATTGTTCTAGACCAACTATAATAATCCCCAATTATAATAGTCCCCGGCTCTCCCCCATCTCCCCCTCCTTCTAGCCCAAATAAAAGTCCCTAGCAGCTCTCTTACCACTCTGAGTGTCGTAGTCGCTCTCTTGGACCCAAGCATTGTTACCACTGCTCGTCTTAGGAGTAGATCCCGTGTTCAGTCTGTACTTCTTGCTTCCCTCCTTGGTCACACAATTACAGGCGCTCTTCAGCCCACAATCCTCGAGGGCGCTGGCCAGCGATGTGTATACCTTGGTACTAGCATATCCGGTACACTTGTTCCCCTTGTGAATTGTGAACAGCTTGACGGATGTAAAGATAGTACCGTCACCACTCTTCACCCAGGATTGGGACTTGGGTTTCGGGGAGGGAACGCTTCCCTTTGCCAGTTTGAACTCGTCTGAACTTGTGCTTGTTACTCCCTTACACTTGGAGTCACTTGCACACGCTGTGGGAAATGATAGTTAGATGTTGCCTTGTTCGACCCCCTTCCCCGTTAGAACAAAACAAGTAGTAGATTTTGCTATTTGTTATTGCCGGGTGTCGTCTTGCTAGACCCTGGTTGTTTGAATAAAACAAATCTGGAGATTTATTATTATTATTGTCGGGAATTTTTTATTATTGTGTGTCGGTTTATTATTTCATTAGGTTGGGCCGCCTGGAAATGTAAACAGTTGGAAGAAATGGTTGCTAAATTTTTAACAACTAATGGCCCAAAACAAAGGGAAATAGGGAATTTTGCCATCCAATGCAACATGGCCCCTGAAAATTTTGAAGTAAAATTTTGAGCAGTGTATCAGCCATTTCAAACATAGGTATTTCAAATAGAAGGCTAGGCGGTATTTCAAGAAACAAAGGTTTATATCAGGGGACTCAACAACACACTCACCCTTGAGAGCAGCAGAGATAGACTTCTTGGTGGTGTAGGTTTCACTCAGCTCAAACGGTGCACTATACTTCCAGGTATATCCACTATGGGACACAGTGAAACTCTGACTACCCTCCTCCTTGCCTCCCTTTATGTAGGTATTGTACCCCGTCTCAGGCCGGACACCGTGCCCCTTACACAGCTGGTAATGAGTGGAGGATTTCCTGTTGACTGCAGTACACTCTGCGTCCTTGGCACAGGCTGCACGAGCTGCTGGGAGGGATTTGTAGACCTGTTTTTGGATCTTGCTACTTGCATGGTTGTTCATGATGGTCCAGAAGTAATCTGAGAGGGATTGGTTGTCAGTATGTTAGTATGTAATATGTTAGTAATAGACACTGTCTACTAGACAGGCAGACATACAGAAAGACAAACAAACAGACAAACAGACAGACAGATATACAAACAAGCACGAAAGCAAACAGACAAACAGACACACCGCACTGCTTGGTGGATATTACGTACCGTTTGCTTTGTCCATTTGGTTTCCCTTGATCCAGCACTTCATGCCCGCCTTGGTGGTTACCTTACTGCTGGCATTCAATCTAAACACCTTAGTTCCTTCCTGTGTCACACCTGTAATAACAGTGTCACGTGTTACCATGGTAACACTGTAACAGTGTCACGTGTTACCATGGTAACATTGTAATGACAGTGTCACGTGTTACTGGTAACACTATAATAATAGTGTCACGTGTTACCATGGTAACACTGTAATAACAGTGTCGTGTTGTTACCATGGTAACACTGTAATAACATGGTGTCGTGTTGTTACCATGGTAACATTGTAATAACATGGTGTCGTGTTGTTACCATGGTAACATTGTAATAACAGTGTCACGTGTTACCATGTTAACCCAAAAGAATTTATGTCTGAATTTCTGGTAACTAACCGCTACATCCGGAGGAGCTGACACAAGCCTTGAAGGCTGCAGAAGCACTCTTATACTGTGCGTTGGAGAGGTAGCTGGAGAGTTTGCATTTGCTGCGAAGGTCCCAAAGGTACCCATTGGTATGGATTGTATCTCCACCCACTAGGTACGCCTGGTGGTTCCACGACTCTGTCTTGTCCACCTGGTGGGATGAGATCACATTTGTTACTCGACTTGGTCTTAATTCTCACATTATAGTCACATTTTAAGGCCTAGGGGGAGTCCGATCATCGTACTCAACTTATCAAAGTCCCATCTTAGGTGCGCTCCGTTTTACAGCAATCAGGTCACGGAGACATGATGAAATTACCTGGTTGTGTAGGGTGAATGTTCCCTTGGTTTTGTTGAGAGATATACCCTTACATCCCTTAGTCTTGAGACACTTCTTGAAGGCGGCAATCTTGCTACCAGCAACTCCTATCTTACCCTTAGTCAGTTTGTAGGGCGACAGTACCTTCCAAGATTTACCTGAAAGTAGTGGAGTGGTGTGAGTGTCCTATCTTACTCACTATTCTAATGTCGTACTTACACTCCCCGTTACAAGTACAATGATAGCCATGGTAACCATGGATCTTACCTCCGTGTGTGACGTATCGCACGGTGGTCTTTAACCCTCCTCTCAGGTAGGCGACCATTCCTGTTTTCTTCTTGGGAACACTTCCCTTGTTAACACTGTACACCCCGCTCTTCCGCTTGGTAACTCCCGTACATTTGGAGGTCTTGGCGCACACCTTCAGGGCCGCCTTCAGGGTCTTGTACTTCTTCTTAGAGAGTGCTCCGGGGATCATCTTTCCGTTCAGGATGGACCACGTGTAGTCTCGGTACACCCGGACAGAGTTGCTACAGGGGGGAGTGGGGGTAAATAGCTACCTTGGGTACAATGGTTAGATGAGGGGCAAGAAGAGGAAAGAGGAAAGAGGAGAAATCAGGCAGGGGACCTTGATTATCCCTCTATCTCCCTTGGTTATGTTCCTACATGTGTTCCTACGACCTACATGTGTTCCTATGTGTTCCTATGTGTTCCTATGGCCTAATTGGTCATGTTCTCATACCTGCCAGCAACATAAGAAGTATATCCAGATTTCTTTTTCTTGCTCTTCTTGCTCGCTGTCACATACTTCCCATTCTTCTTCTTAACCACTCCCTTACAACTGCTGCTAGCAGCACACTTCTTAAGAGCGGTGGTGCGGTCCGAGTACTCCTTGGCTCCCAGACCTCCAAGAGTCGTATCTGTTGCTTCAGACCAGGTTTTACCTCTGTAAAGAGAGTGGTTGTTATGGATACCGGTTGTGAGGTTGTCATGGAACATTATTTGAAAACATAGACTTCGTATACATCTCAAAATTCAAACATAAATGTTCAAATTCAGTAGAAATATTGATATCACACTCGGATATAAAAGTTGTTCATGTGTACTAACCCGAGGACGGTGACCTTGCCTCCCTTGATAAAGACAGTCATCTTGGCCCCGGGTTGAGCGGTGGTACCAGTATTTAGTGAGAACTTCCCAGTGTCATCCTTAGTCACACCGTTACAGTTACTGTTATTAATACAAGCCTGGAAGGGAAGATTGTTATTGTTATCATTAACTGTAGCCTGATCACCCGGGTTACACAGCTTGGTAACCAAGGTAACCGATATATATGAAACAGTTTATTCTAAGATTAGGACAACAATTGATCTCACCTTGAGTGCTGCTCCCTGTTTCTTGTATTTCTTCTTGCTGGCTTTGCCACTCAGCTGGTAGGGACTCTTTACCTCCCAGCTATACCCCTTGTATGTGATCTCATAACTCGTTTCCTTGGTAACATCCCCACCTCTCAGGTAGACCGTCCTGCCCGAACTATACACCGGCTTGTCGCCAGTGTTGGTCCGGTACTTTCCCTCGCTCTCCATGGTGATTCCACGGCATTTTGCGGACTTGGCACACGCTGCCTGGGCTTCCGCAAGGGTTTTGTGTTCGTTGCTGTCCAAGTATCCGGACAGAGAGGCATCACTAACCTCAGACCAATACACACCTGTAGGAGACATGCTCGTTTAGGTATCTATGGTAACCATGGTAACCATAGTTTCAGGTGCAACAAAGGTAACCATGGCAACTGCATCACTTACCAGAGACAGTAGTGTAAGCTGATCCCTTGACGAAGCAAGTCTTCCCACTGGCCTTGGTGGGTGTTCCACTCTTGCTAAGCCGGAAGTTACCCGCACCCACCTTGGTGACACCCTTACAATTGCTGTTCCCAATACACCCTGCTATGGCCTTGCTGAGTGTTGTGTACTTGGTATTTGAAGCCCGGCCTGACAACTTGCATGTCCCGTGTTTAGACCACATAAACCCTCCACTGCTAATTAGCACTCCCAGGAGCTCCCAGGCAACGCCGCCCAGCTGCTGGACCTTGTTGTTTGCTGAAATGAGGGGGTGGGGTTGATTAGGGATATATATGAATCACTTTGATAACTTGTTGGTGAATGCGTATTTGCGGTATTTATAAGCTGAAATAGTTGAGGTGTAGCAAGAGTTGGTCAACCTTGCCAGCACGTACCAGTGTTAAGCTTGTATTTTCCTCTTGATATCCTGCTGTATCCCTTCAACTTGTTCTTGATAGCGGCATCTCTAACCTTCCTGACATCCTTATAGACCTTCTTCTTCAACCCGCCCATTACATACGGACTAGATCCCTTCCACACTCGACCTAAAATATGGTACATTCGAGGTTTGAAAGGATTTGAAAGGTTTATCGGTGGTTAAAACTTCTTTTACTTTCTTATACACGTTCATGTCGCAAACTAAAATAATTCTGTGTTCTTACCTCCGTGAGTGACAAAGTATTCCATTGTAAACCGTGATCCCTGAATGTAGATGGTGGAACCAGAACTACTAGTGAGATCGGTTCCCTTGCCACAAATGTACACCTTTGCCGATTTCTTCGTCACCCCGGTACACTTGTCATCTTTAGCACATACAGCCAGGGCTGCTGCCAGAGTGGTATACTTCTTGTTGCTATAGTTCTTGGTGTACTCCAATCCAGATACCTGGTGTAAAGTTAAGTAGGGATCAGGTGAGGGGGTATTATAGAGTGGGGAAGACCCGGCGCCCTACTGAAATGCGAGAGTGCGGCAGAGAAAATACAGAAATACGACGGAACACCATACCTTGGTCCAATAGTAATCCTGCTCGATGATCAGCTTACTGGACTTTACATACGCCACAGCCTTCTTGCTGTTTTTCTGTGTTTCCGAGCTGTTCAGACGGTAGTTACTGTCTCCCTCCTTTGTCACACCCTTACACCCGGCTGCCTTGGAACACGCATTCAGTGCAGAGTCCCGGGTCTTGTAGACCTTATCATTCACATAGCCAGACAGGGTTTTCTTCTGGTATAGAGCCCAGGTGTACCCTCCCGCCTTGATGACCTTGCCTCCCTGGATCCACACTGCCCGTCCTGGATGGGGGCTGACCGTCGCCTTACTATTCAGCCTGAACTTCTTAGCCCCCTCCTTGGTAACTCCCAGACACTTGTCAGTCGCGGCACACGCACTGAGTGCTGCATTCCTCGTCTTATACTTGGCCTTGTCAGCATATCCGGTGAGCGTGAAGGGCTGCTTGAATGTCCAGGAATATCCAGCGTAGGTCATGGTGAACTTCTGGATGGACACGATAGCACCTCCCTTGATGTAGGCAGTCATACCGTTCTCTGGTATGGGAATGAACCCAGAGTTGAGCCGGTATTTAGAGTTTCCCTCCATGGTAACACCCTGACATTTGGAGTCGGTCAGACACCCCTTCAGGGCTGCATCTCGGCTCTTGTAGGTCTTGTTGTCAGCGTAACCCACCAGCCGGTAACCCTCAGCTTCAGTCCAGTAGTACTTCTTGTACAGGACAAACGGATCTGAGTGGGAGGGTGATTGGGTTAAGTGAAACTGAAAATATGTACAACTAACAAGGAAATTACAAATAGAAATCAAATGATCACATTATCACAAGTTCTATGAAGCAACTAAAACTTACTGCCTTGGATGTAAGCATTCTTTCCCTTGGCTGTTTTGGGCATTATTTCCGTGTTGAGTCTGTACTTGTTGTCTGCGTGTTGGGTGACACCCTTACAATCAGTGGATCCTGCACATGCTGAGTACGCCTCCTTATCAGTCTTGTAGACAATGTCATTGAAGGAGCCAGTGAGTTTCTTATTGGGATGATAATCCCACATGTACCCGTTAGCCTCCATGAACTTGCCACCCTTGGCATAACAAATACTACCCACTCCATCCTTCAGCTTCAGAGACTTGGCTCTGGTGAACTTAGATCCGTCATAGTTGACAGAGTTGCAGTTTTTGCTCTTGATACACGCGTCCAGTGCATCAGATAGGGTGTTGAATGTGGACCCGTAGCTCAGATCACAAACCTTGGCTGACCGAGCGTGGATCACACGACCTAGAAGAAGGGGTGTGAGTTAGTATCGAAATGAAGAAGGACTCCTAGTATTTCTGACTCAGTTGAGAATTCTATTTTTATATCATCGACGGGCTATTATAATGGAGAGATAACAGATGTACACTTACCAGCGTAGAAGAGAGTAAAGGAGGTGGTAGCGAGACCGCCCCTGACATAAGCAGTTCTACCCTTCTTGGGGGTAACTCCAGCACCAGTGTTCAGCCTGTAATCCCCATCACTAAACTTGGTAAACCCTGAGCAAGTGCCCTTCTTGGCACACGCCTTCGCGGCAGCCTTCTTGGTCTTGTATTTCTTACTGCCCGGTTTGCCTAGCTCCCAGTTCTCCTGTGGTGTCCAATCATAGCTACTCATGGTCTCTACCTGGTCTCCCTGGATCCATACCTTATACCCCTTGACGGTCTTGGTAACAATGGAACTGTTCAGTCGATACTTGCTAGACCCCTCCTTGGTTACCCCCTTACAGGCGGCCTTCGAGGCACACACCTTGAGGGCGGTCGTCTTGCTCGTGTACACCTTCTTGTTGTAGTACCCCTGGAGTTGTTTGTCCTTGAGGTGAGTCCACGTGTAACCCTTGTAGGAGATGGACTTGCCGGACAGAATAAAGGCTGAGTGGCCCTTAGCGGGGTGAGGTGTACCTCCCTTAGCAAGACGGTATTTCTTCCCGTTGTATGTCACTCCATTACACTTGGAGGAGGAGGCAGCACAGGCCTTCAAGGCACTATCCTTGCTGCCATACTTCTTCCCGTAGGCTCCCTTCAGTTTGAAGGGGTGATGGTAAGTCCAAGCGTACCCTCCGCTGGCAAGCGTCATCTTGGACTTCTTAACAAGCTTGTCAGTTCTCAGGAAGGTGATGGTACTGCTCTTGGGGGTAAGTTTCACGTCCTTGTAAAGGTAGTACTCCTTGCTACCCTCCTTGACGACACCCTGGCAAGTCTTCTGAGCTGCGGCACAGGCAGTAAGAGCAGAAGCAAGGTCGGTATATTTCTTGTTAGTTGCCCTCTTTGTTAGTGTGTGTCGAGGCATCTTCAGCCAGTTGAAACCTGTGAAAATACAGTAGTCATAGGAACGAACAATGGTTAATTTACTAGATAGCATAAAAAGTTCCTAAAAACCGAGAAAAAACCAGATGTTTAACTAACCGGTTGCAGTGTGTGTTTGTCCACCCAGCAAGTAGGAAACTTTGCCCGAGCCCAGTTGAGGTGCAGTGCTAATCTTAAACTTATTGGCTGCTATCTGACTGATACCATAGCATGACGTGGAGTCTTTACACGCATCCATTGCATCGCTATCACTAGTGTACACCTTGCTGCCAAGACTCTTGAACTGCTTGCCCTTGAGAGTCGGCCAAATGTAACCTCCGTGCTCCACGTATGTAGATTTCTTGATGAAGGCAATGCCTCCAGCGTGGACTTTGGTGGTTGTCTGAAAATGATAGAGGGTTTTTTAGAAATTGCATTGCAGTAAAAGCTGTTTGGAGAGCAATGGAATACAGTTTTGGATTGATCAAGTTAATAATAATAATAATTTAATAATTAAAAACTCGCTTACCTTGGAGTTGATGACGAACTCTCTGAGACCAATTCGGGATACACCCTTACACTTCTTCACAGCAACACACGCCTCAAATGCCTCAAAGAGCGTAGAATATGATTTATCTCCAATCTTCTTGGTCAGCTTAAAGGGGCTCTTCAGTTGCCAGGCTGAACCCATGAACTTGAAGTAAGTGCTAACAATTACCCGATCACCAATCAGATAGGTCTCATCATTCTTACTGGGAACCAAGCCAGATCCTGACATGACAAAGTAGCCATCTTTGCCCAGTTTAGAGACCCCGGTACAGGTTGCACTCTTGTGAGCACACTCAGACAGGGCCTTAGCCTTACTCTTATACGCCACCTTGCTGAGTTTCTTGTCCAGCTTATACCCCTTCTTCTCGCTCCAATAATAATCATCACTCTGGGTGACACTATCTCCCTGGATCCATGATGTAGCACCGCTCTTCTCTACCTCGGTGACAGATGAACGGAGTCTGAAGTCCCCTGAACCGTATTTAGTGACACCCTTACATCCGGCATTAGCAGCACACACCTTCAGAGCAGAAGCTTTGGTCGTGTACTTCTTCTTACTGAAGCTGCCCTTTAGTTCTACCCCGGAATCAACAGTCCAACTGGTTGCTGCAACTGTTTCCGATTTGCCCTTTTTGACAAAGGCCACGGTACCGGGAGCAGGGATAAAGGTGGAGCCGGTGACAAGGTAGAACGCATTGGCCTTCATTCTTACCACACCATTGCAATTGGTATTCTTGTTACACGCCTTCAGCGCCTTGTTTCTCTTCTTATAGACCTTCTTACCGATGCGTCCGTCCAATGTCATGGGTTTCTGCATCTCATAACTGTATCCATTGAACCCAAAGCTGGCTGAAGTCACCTTCACCTCATTGCCCGCTACAATGTAAGCGGTTGTGTCTGAGTTGGGGGTGATCCGGGTGTTAGTTCCCAGATAAAACTCCTTGTCACCGTGCTTCTCCACACCATAGCAACCACCCTTGCTGTACGCCTTGAGGCATGCCGTCATTGCTTCTCCCAACGTGGTATACTTCTTCGTTCCCTTTGCGTTGAACTTGTAACCGCTGAGAACGGTCCAGTATTTTCCCTCCACCGTCTGGAAAGGAGATCCCTTGATAAATGCTACCTTGCCCTTTGCTGTATTGGTCACTGTGTCCGAGTTGAGCTGGAACTTTTCCTTCTTCAGCTTGGTTACTCCCTTACATTCACTGTTTGAAGAACAGGCAGTCAGTGCATCTGCCACTGTCTTGTATCGTTTCTTGTTCAGAGCGCTGGCAAGCTTGGCATTAGGAACTCTGGCCCAGAGTAATCCGTTAGCCTTGACAGCCTGCCCGTTAATCTTACTGAATGATAGCCTTCCAGTGGCAGACTTGTCCTGGACTGTGGACTTGTTGAGCTTGTAGTTACCCGCTCCTATCCTGGTAATACCCTTACACTTTTTACTCTTAGTACAGGCAACCAGCGCCTTTTCTTCGCTAGTAATCTTGTTTCCATAGGTCTTCTTCAGCCCGTACGGTTGCTTGACCATGTAGATTGTACCGCCCTCCCGAACGGTGTAGTGAGTCTTGAACACTGACCCCTTCATGTAGGCGGTCTTGCCGGAGGAAGCACTGGGGTCTGTTCCCTTGTTTGTGGAAAACGCTCCAGATCCCTGTGTGGGAAAACACACAGTTAGAATAAGTATACCATTTTCAAACTAAGCTTTCGTGCTAATTTTGCCCTGTCTAATTATTGCTAAAAGTGAGTATAAAAAGTGATCTTACCAGAGAGTTGACTCCGTTACATGCTGCATTCTTGGTACACGCCTTCATAGCAGCACCCAAAGAGTTGTGCTTGCTGATTTGTCCGCTCAGTTTCTTATCAGAATAGACGGTCCAGGTGTGATCATATGCACTCTTCTCCTCACTCGTCTTCATTATCAACTTCACCCCGGCCTTCTTGACCCTCTTCTCTCCCCCTATGATCCTGTATTTCTTGTTGATGTAAACTACTCCCTTACACTTGGAGGACTTCTTGCAGGCCTTCAGAGCTTCCTTTTGGGTATCGTACTCTGTGGTGGGGAGAAGGGTTTTATAGCTCACTTGATTTTCCAATATGTAACGTCTAAGTACTACGGTGGCGCCAATCTTGCCATTTACCATTTCTAAATCTCAACTTACTTTTGTCATCAACGTAGGACCCATCGAATGTCCAGTTATCCATGGTCGTCCAGGTCATCCCTCCGAAGGTCGTAACCTTGCCCGCCTTCTCAAAGATCTTGGTCCCCTTTGAGGGTATCTTTACAGTAGTCGTGGAAAGTCGGTAATTCTTCTTCTTCTGTGCAGGTTAGATATAGGGATTAAACTCGACTCTGGACTCGTAGTTTTATCAAATCAATACTCTCTTTTCATGTCCTCCACATGAACAGAGTCAGTCTGAACAACTCTAAACACTAAAGCATGTTCTCAATAGTAAAATGTGTCACTTACCAGTTTGGTGACTCCCTTGCAAGAATCAGCTGCCTTGCATGCCTTGAACGCAGCCTTCCTCGTCTTGTAAACCTTCTTCCCCTGTTTGGCGTACTTCCAACTTTTCTGAGTGATCCACGTGTACCCGTACATGGCAACCGTTACCTTGGTCTTCTCAGCTGCCTGGCCTCCCTTCACGTGGATAGTTGAGTCGGAGGAGGAGGCGACGGAGGAGCCCTTGATCGTGTAGTACTTGTCACCTGTCTCTGTCACTCCGCCACACTGATCAGGGATGATAGGGGTTAGTGGGCTGTATGAGATATAAAGGAACGCACTCACATAATGAGGGAGATGAGATATGATGGGGGTGTAATGATACTTGAAGGAGAACACCACTTACCTAACACTCAGCCCCGGTGATACCAGGGGTAGGAGAAGTTGCAGGGAAAATACCACTTACCGTGGCTGAAGCGAGACACTTGGTCTTGGCAACATTAAGGGAAGTGTAGGCCGTGGTTGGGGAGTGAGTTTCACCCTTGTATCCCTTGGTCTGAGTCCAATAGTAACCCTTGTACTTTACAGTTAGACCTGTGGGGACGAGGACGTGTTGGAAACGGATACAAGTAGCAATAGTCAATATTGTTTGACAAACATATAAGATCCATGTGCCTAGTTCTATAAAGAAGTGCCAAGTACCAACTTACCCTTCTGGATCCAGCAGGCAGTGCCCTTCTTCTTCTTAGTTTTGGTGCTACTGTTCAGCCTGAACTTGTTGTCCCTCATCAGAGATACTCCCTTACATGCTCCCTTCTTGGCACATACAGCCGCTGCCTCATCGAAAGATCCATACTTCTTCTTAGAGTACAGTCCCTTTAGATACCTGCCTGGAATCATCTCCCACATGTTCCCGTGATCGACTATGGCGGCGTTACCCCGCACAAACGCGCTGTGTCCGTTCTTTTGGACGAGCTTTCGTTTCGAGTTGAGGGTGAATTTTCCGTTGTATTTCGTGAATCCGACACACTTGGGGTTTGCTGTACACTTGGCGAGTGCGGTAGATTGGGACTTACTGGTCTGCCTTTCCAAGTAGCTTGTAGGGTGAATAGACCTTCCAGAATGTATCTGAGGAATTACATTATCAAGTTTTAAAATTAGACTTTCTTCAAGTGAGAGTAACTCAATGACTCATGAAAATAGAGGAACATTATATCAGGACTAGAGTTATCAGAGTTTTTTACTTACTGGAGTAGCTGAAGATGTAAGTACTCTTGGATACACCACCCTTAGGATATAGTGTGCTTGTTCCGCTCGCTACCACCTCACTACCGCTGTTCAGTCGGAACTTCTTGTCGCCCAATTTCGTTACTCCCTGCAAGGTGGAATACAGATCATTAGTAACATGTGTCCGTGTGAGGTGGGGTGTAGCTGTTTCTGCTTTCTAGTTTCAATAAAACTTCAAGAAATTTATGAATTGGTCTGTTCATACTAACCGTGCATTTGGGATCTTTTGAGCAGGCTGTCAGGGCCTTCTGTTCAGATTTGTAGACTGTGTCACTTAGCCATCCACTGTACTTGTATCCAGATAGTGCAGTATAACTGTAGCCACCATACACAACCACAGAGTCTATAGAAAACGGGTTATTTAATATCGTGTCAATATTGTTGGAAAGGGAAATGTGCTATCGAGGACTGCAAACGAAATACTAATAATTCCTACCTCCCTGAACGTAGGCAACGATTCCATTGTTAGATTCGACATCATTTTTCTTCATCAGGTAGAACTCGGTACTGCTGATCTGGTTAACTCCATTGCAGTTACTGTTACCACCGCACACTGGAGTGAGGGAGGGGTTGAGTTTGAGTTGCCTTGTTCGTGGCCATTCAATACAACGATTGGGGATATAATGACACCAAAATCAACTGAGATCTAGAAAATCGGGGGTATTTTTTATCAGATTGTAAAACTCCACCTGTGTTCTACGTACCCATGAGTGCAGTTGGTAGGTCGGTGTACTTGGTCTTGCTAAGCTTAGCTCCGGGTATCTTGTGATTGGGATACATACTCCAAGTTTTTCCTGCCGCAGTATACTTCTTACCCTCCTTGAACCAGAACTTTTTACCACGGGCTTTCTTCTCCTTACTTCCCTTCAAAAGATAATACTTCCTCTTTCCGATCCATTGGACACCAGTGCACTTCTTGTTCTTTGTACAGGCCTTGAGGGCCTTTTTAAGGGTCGTGTACCTCTTGCTGGATGAGTAACCTCCGGTGATCTCTTTGTTGGTTTTGAACTTCCAACTGTACCCGCCGTAGCTTGTGGTAAAGGATACATCCGCTGAAACATATACCTCGTTACTACCATGGAAGTTACACATGGAAGTTACACGTGAAATTGTGGTTCTAGAATTCTAGAACAACCATTTCATTGTAAAGATGTGATCACTTGTGGCTTAGTTGATAGGGCAATATTCAGTATGAACTGCCTAACTTTAGTGCGAATAACTTACCAACTTTGGGAAGAACGACGTAACTTCCACCTCTAAGATAAACCTTGCCCTTGGAGTAAGGCACTAACACTTCTCCTGATGCCAGTCGGTAGTTCTTCTTCCCGAGCTTGTTGACTCCCCGACACTTTGGATCCTCGGTACATTTGGATAGAGCTGCAGTCAGTTTGGTGTAGCGTTTCTTGCCCTGGCCGTTCAGCTTCTGACCCTCCACTGTGGGCCACGCCAAATTCAGGTACTGAACAACCTTGCCTGAAGAGATGAGTTTTGGATTTAGTATGAGATCATTAAACTACAAATCGCATGTAATAGGTGCTGAAAACGGAAGTAGCATAATATAGCTCCAGTTTTGTTGAGTTCTTTACTCAACAAATCCAGTTCGGAATGTGCAGTATAAACTTACTTCCCTTGATCCAAGACTTTTGTCCGGTCTTCTTTTCAGTTCCTGTCATCTTGTTGAGACGGAACTTTCCCTTCTTCACCCGGGTTACCCCCGTACACGCTGACTTGGCAGCACAGTCCTAGAAAGAATTGAGATTTTTTGAAGGAAACGACTAGGGAAACTACAAGCTATTGAAGTGTAACAAAGCAATCTAATGTGTCCTACTTATATAAAGGCATATCATTGCATACCTTGAGGGCATCGTTCAGGTTGGAATGAGATGACCCATCCAGATATTCCAGCTTGATTCTGGTGTTCTTTGCTGTTGGGTTCCACACCACATTACTCGATACATACCCCTTATTACCCTTGGTGTAGGCAATACCAGGTCCTACCATGAGAGTGCTCTTCTTTGCTACATGCCAGGTCTTCGTCTTCACCTTGTAGGTGATTCCCTTGCAGGCGGAACTGCCAACACAGGCAGACATTGCAGATTTCTTGGTTTTGTGTCCCTTAGTTTTCAGGGTATCATGCATATAGGGCGCCTTCACCTCCCAAAAGTACTCCTCCTCCATCGTCGATGCAGAGACGTAGTTGAGCTTCAGATCATTGTAGATGAAGGAGGTATATCCAGGGGAGGAGAACATGTAGACGGAGGTTGCCAAGTAGTACCACTTGCCCTTCTTAACAAACCCAGTACATGTCTTCTTCATTCTTATCCTCGCCGCACACACCGCAGCAGCCTTCTTCTCCGTCTTGTACTTCTTCTTGGTCTTCACACCCTGGAGTTTGATGCCCGATACCTTGGAGAAGTAGACCGATTTGTGGAGAACCACATCGGCCCCCTTCTTGTAGGCAGTACGAGAGTTATTGGAGCTGAGATCACTTCCGTTGTTGGTCCTGAAGTTGGCAGTTCCCTCCTTGGTGACCCCGGTGCAACTGCTGGAAGAGGCACACTCTGCCAGGGCCTTGGCGAGGGTTTTGTGTTTGGTGGTACTATCATAGCCAGTAAGGGTATAACCCGCCTGTTTGTCCCAAATGTAGGTGTTAGCCACCTCAAGTGCCCCACGGAAGACCCATGTGATCGCACCGGATTTCTCTGTCACGGTGGTTCGGGAGTAAAGCCTATACTTCTTACCGGACAGACTGACGGCCTTGCAATTCTTGGTGCTCATGCAGGATCTCAGAGCGGCATCACGTGTCTTGAAGACCTTGTTGTTCATTGGAGAACCGCTGACAACGTAGGGACTCTTGACATTCCACATCCTGTCTGCAAAGTAGATACTGGTACTAATGTAGTCATACCCTCCCTTGGCGTAACTGACTCCACCCTTGGATGGTTTCAGTTGGTCTCCAGTGGCCAGCAGGTACTTGCCCTTCTTCGTCTTGTTGACACCCGAACACTTAGGGTTGGTGGAGCAAGCCTTTGCGGCTAGAGCCAGGGTCTTGTACACCTTTTTGTTCTTCTTGATCAGCGCCGCAAACACAAATCCACTCGTTTTAGTCCATGTATACCCGCTGAGGGTCTCACTACTGCTTCCCATCTCATAGAACACATATCCCTCCTTCTTGGTCTTCTTCCCACTAGCTCCCTCTCCCACCAAATAGAAAGTGTTCTTGTTGGTCCTCACCACACCCTTACACTTCTTATTCTTCGCACATGCCGCTAGGGCAGCTGACTTAGTTTCGTATTCCTTGTCACTGAGTTTTGTGGTGACTGCATATCCCTCCCAGCTGCTCCAGGTATAACCATACTCGGTGAGAGAGGTGCCTCCCTTGACCCATGCGGTCTTCCCCTTGGCAGGGAGAGCCGTGCTGCCCGTGTTCAGGGAGAAGAGTCTCGGTCTCTCCATGGTAACGCCCGTACACTTGGGATTCTTTATACACGCCTGTGAAAAGGGGGAGTTTAGTGTTAGAGAGAAACATTAATAGGTGTTATTACAGACATCAGCAATGTAGACCCTTTCTGTATTTAGCATCTAGATGTACCTTGAGCGCTTGTTTGAGGGTACGATAAGCAACGTTCGAAACTAGTCCAGGAAGTCGGTAAGGACTCTTCTTGGTCCACGTGTATCTTCCGTAGCTAACTGTCACGCTCACTTCAGGGGGCTTCTCTCCTCCTCTCAGATAGACAACCTGAACATTGTGAGTGATAACAAGGTCAGCAGCCTGGGGCTGGCAGCTGGCTATATGAATTGTGAATGGTCGTATAACAAGGTTAACACTTACATGGTTGGTGGAAGGATTGAGGGCCTGTGACTTGGAGAGCCGATACTTCTTCGTCTTGGTGTTGTAAACGATACCAGAGCACCAAGCCTTCTTCTTGCAGACCTTCGCTGCCACGGACTTCTTACCCGTCTTGAACTTGCCGTGTGTGACCAGCTTGAAGTTGCTCTTTTTCGTGTAGAACACATCTGTAGCGGAGATAAGCAGAGGGTTTAGAAACCTGCAAGAGATTACATTTATGCAATTCAGCATTTCGCCTGTTACTTACTGTTGTTAACTTCATATGGATTGCCCAGGATGTACGCTGTCATTCCCTTCTTAACATTGGCCACATTGTTATTGTTCGTCCTGTACAGCCCACTACCCTCCTTCGTGACTCCCTTACAGGTAGCGGAGGTGGTACAGGCCTTGCCGGCGCTCTCAAACGTCTTGAACTTGGTGTCACTGTCATAACCGGTAAGTCTGGAGTGAGGTTTCATGGCCCATAGATAGCCACTCTTCTTGATCGCCATACCGCTCACTACAAAGGCAATGTAGCCCGGTGCAGGTGCCACCATCTGCCTGGCCTGGTATATCTCAAACTTCTTGCCGGTCCATTGGAACCCGTTGCAGGCACTCTTCTTAGCGCACAGTTTGAGGGCCTGGAACATGGTCTTGGCCTCGCCCATCTTGCTTCCCACTGCAGAGAAAGTTAAATTGAAATTGGGATTCAAAATGATGTTATGATTATTTTGGTTTCATTAATTCAGTTAATTTCTAAAAGTTTAATGACTGTTGTGCGTTACCTAGTTTTCGTGGTGAGTATCCCATGTAGGCAAGGTTTCCAAGTGTCACGATTCGGGTAGTCTCAAATGTCTCTCCCTTGCTGTAGAACATTGACTTTTGCCTGATCTTCACATCGCCACCCTTGTTCATTCTGCGAAAAAGGTAATCATCTCTTAGTCAGCTAAGTCACGCAAATCGGAGGATTAGTGACAATTTTAACTTCGCTAAAAGCTAGATACAAGTGAGAGATGGTTAGCGTGACGGCACGTACCGGTATTTCTTCTTAATGAAGCTCACACCAGTGCACTTGGGGTTCTTTGTGCATGCCACAAGGGCAGGTTGGGCTGGCTATATGAATTGTGAATGGTCGTATAACAAGGTTAACACTTACATGGTTGGTGGAAGGATTGAGGGCCTGTGACTTGGAGAGCCGATACTTCTTCGTCTTGGTGTTGTAAACGATACCAGAGCACCAAGCCTTCTTCTTGCAGACCTTCGCTGCCACGGACTTCTTACCCGTCTTGAACTTGCCGTGTGTGACCAGCTTGAAGTTGCTCTTTTTCGTGTAGAACACATCTGTAGCGGAGATAAGCAGAGGGTTTAGAAACCTGCAAGAGATTACATTTATGCAATTCAGCATTTCGCCTGTTACTTACTGTTGTTAACTTCATATGGATTGCCCAGGATGTACGCTGTCATTCCCTTCTTAACATTGGCCACATTGTTATTGTTCGTCCTGTACAGCCCACTACCCTCCTTCGTGACTCCCTTACAGGTAGCGGAGGTGGTACAGGCCTTGCCGGCGCTCTCAAACGTCTTGAACTTGGTGTCACTGTCATAACCGGTAAGTCTGGAGTGAGGTTTCATGGCCCATAGATAGCCACTCTTCTTGATCGCCATACCGCTCACTACAAAGGCAATGTAGCCCGGTGCAGGTGCCACCATCTGCCTGGCCTGGTATATCTCAAACTTCTTGCCGGTCCATTGGAACCCGTTGCAGGCACTCTTCTTAGCGCACAGTTTGAGGGCCTGGAACATGGTCTTGGCCTCGCCCATCTTGCTTCCCACTGCAGAGAAAGTTAAATTGAAATTGGGATTCAAAATGATGTTATGATTATTTTGGTTTCATTAATTCAGTTAATTTCTAAAAGTTTAATGACTGTTGTGCGTTACCTAGTTTTCGTGGTGAGTATCCCATGTAGGCAAGGTTTCCAAGTGTCACGATTCGGGTAGTCTCAAATGTCTCTCCCTTGCTGTAGAACATTGACTTTTGCCTGATCTTCACATCGCCACCCTTGTTCATTCTGCGAAAAAGGTAATCATCTCTTAGTCAGCTAAGTCACGCAAATCGGAGGATTAGTGACAATTTTAACTTCGCTAAAAGCTAGATACAAGTGAGAGATGGTTAGCGTGACGGCACGTACCGGTATTTCTTCTTAATGAAGCTCACACCAGTGCACTTGGGGTTCTTTGTGCATGCCACAAGGGCAGGTTGGAGCTTGGAGAACTTCTTGCCCCCAAGATACTTTGTCCCGTAGTAGTTTTCCACCTTGGTAAACCGATGATCTGAATAGGGGAGGAGGGGTTATGATGCTAACTGGAGTACGATTAGAGAGGGTTTTAGGGTCGTTATTGTTATTTTGATGGACCTTTTTAGTCTGCAATTTGGCAAAATAGAAAACTAGAAAACTCAGATGATTCTTACCTCGTGCAGTGACAAAGAATCCAGACTGAATCCAGCAGTTCATTCCCTTCTGTTTGAAGGGTGTATTCCCGGTATTTAGCCTATAGTTGCTGGAACCCTCCTGGGTCACTCCCAAACACTCATCTTCCTTAGAACACGCAGCCATGGCTGTAGCCTTGGTCTTGTACACCGTCTTGCTCTGGTACCCGGTCAGCTTGTGACCCTCGTAGCTTGCCCAGTTGGTGTTATGTTCATACTCAACTCCGTTACCCTGTTTAACCCAGATCTGACTCTCAGGGTCTGGCTCCTGGGTGGACCCCTTACAAACCAGATACCCCTCCTCTCCATTCTTCTTGGTGACAGAGTTACAGTGGGAGTGGGCAGCGCATACTCGCAGTGCCATAGTGAGCGTTCTAGTCCTCCCATAACAGTTAGTTGCCCGGAACGGTGCAGCGTAGTTCCAAATGTACCCCTCTCCTCCGACGGAGAACTTCTTCAGCTTTATGTTCTTGCCACCCTTCACATACGCATTGTACCTACTGTCCTGTCTTACTCGACTGGAGAAAGCCATGTAGAATCCTTTACCCACAGTATCTTCGTTTACCCCCTTACACTTGGGTTTAGTACCACACATGTACACCGCATCGTCGATAGAGGCCATCTTAGCTCCCTTCTGGTTATAGAGCACGAACCCTTCACTCTTACCGAATGTGAATGAGGATATCTCCATGATGTCCTCCTCCTTGATGTATTTGTAGATTGTGGCTTCCTTAAACGCCATTCCCTTAATCCACATCTTACGATCAGGGTTACGTTTGGGAACCATGCCAGTGTTCGTCCTGTACACCTTGGCCTTCTCGTAGGTCACTCCGGTACATGTGTCAGAGGCGGTACACGCTCTAAATGCAGCCTTGGCAGTCTTGTACTTGGTATCATTGTCGTATCCCTCCAGCTCCCATCCGTTCTGGTAACCCCAGACAAACCCTGAGTTGGTGATCTGGGATCCCCGGCGAGTGTAGATCATGCTACCCTCCTGCTCCTGTTTGTCTAGCGAGCTGTGTAGGGTGAAGTAGGTAGGCGTCACCTGGGTCACTCCCTTACACTTCTTACTCTTGTGACACTTCTTAAGGGCCTTGTCCCGGGTATTAGCTGATCCTATCTTATCACTAGTGAACTTGTAGGGTGATTGTAAGATCCAAACTAGTCCACCAAATGTAACGGACCGTGTTATAGACTGGATTCCTCCCTGAAGGTACACTACCCTACCCTTCTTGACACTAGGCTGGGTGTCCTTATACAGCCGGTACTTGTTGGCCGATATCTTGGTGACACCTCGACACTTAATGTTCTTTGCACAAACTTTCAGGGCACTCTGCAGGTTGGGGTATTTCTTCTTGTTCAGGGGTTCACTCAGGGTGTATCCGTTCATCTGGGTCCAGGTGTAGTCGAAGTAGCTGAGTGCGGTGCTGCCCTTTAGGTAGAGCTTGTAGCCATTCTTCTTGCTTACCTTACTGCCATTGGCAAGTTTAAACTTGCCCGTTTTTGTCTTGACAACTCCCTTACATGATCCCTTCTTAGAGCACGCCACCAGCGCTTCCTTCCTGTTCGTGTATTCCTTCTCCTGGATACCATTCAGGGTATAACCGGACTTGACCGTCCAGGATTTGCCTTCTGCCATCTTCGCTTTTCCCGCCTTCACATAGGCCTCAGCCCCGGGGGTGGGGCTTGCTGAGCTACCCGTGTTGAGGACATACTCATTGGTGGGTTTCTTGGTGACACCATTACACTTGCTGTTCGCCGCACACGCCGTAAGGGCCTCATCCCGGGTCTTGTAGGAGGTCTTCCCAATCTGGCCCTCCAAAGCAGCCGGACCTTGGACATCCCAGGTGTGGTCTTTGAAGGTCATCTCGTAGCTGTAACTACCCTTATCGGATCCTCCCATCAGATATACCTTACCCACTGAACTGTATTTGATCTTGTCCGTCTTGTGGAGGGTGTACTTCCCATTCTTCTCTGTGATTCCCTTACACAGAGCCTTCTTGTAACCCTTACACGCGGCCTTGGCCTTCTCCAGCGTCGCATACTTCTTTTTCCCAAGCTGGAGGGGCAGCCTTGCATCCCCGACCTCAGTCCAGAACACTCCACTGGTCAGAGTGTAGGGTGATCCCTGGATGTAGGCTGTCTTCCCTGACGCACTACTGGGGGTATTCTTGGTGTTGAGACGGTAGTTTGCACTGCCCTCCTCAGTCACACCCTTGCACTTCTTGGACCCGATACACGCGTTCATGGCCTTGGCGAGGGTCTTGTATTTTGTGGTGTCATAGTAACCAGAGAGTTTCTTGTTCTTGTGAACACTCCACATGTAGTTCCCGTGACTCTTGTACTTGCCTGCAGTGGGGGAAAGGGGTTATATCAGTATTACGTGGCATCGATCTACAGTTGGAAACTTGGAATTTGAATTGTACGGGATAGCTGTGACGGTAGCTGCACAGCTAAATCACACACTCACCTAGCAGCTGTACGGCGGTGTGTCCCACACTTGTTCCAGCAGTTCATTCCCTTCTGTTTGAAGGGTGTATTCCCGGTATTTAGCCTATAGTTGCTGGAACCCTCCTGGGTCACTCCCAAACACTCATCTTCCTTAGAACACGCAGCCATGGCTGTAGCCTTGGTCTTGTACACCGTCTTGCTCTGGTACCCGGTCAGCTTGTGACCCTCGTAGCTTGCCCAGTTGGTGTTATGTTCATACTCAACTCCGTTACCCTGTTTAACCCAGATCTGACTCTCAGGGTCTGGCTCCTGGGTGGACCCCTTACAAACCAGATACCCCTCCTCTCCATTCTTCTTGGTGACAGAGTTACAATGGGAGTGGGCAGCACATACTCGCAGTGCCATGGTGAGCGTTCTAGTCCGCCCATAACAGTTGGTTGCACGGAATGGTGCTGCGTAGTTCCATATGTACCCCTCTCCTCCCACGGAGAACTTCTTCAGCTTTATGTTCTTGCCGCCCTTTACATACGCGTTGTACCTACTGTCCTGTCTCACTCGACTGGAGAAAGCCATGTAGAATCCTTTGCCCACAGTATCCTCATTCACTCCCTTACACTTGGGTTTAGTACCACACATGTACACCGCATCGTCAATAGAGGCCATCTTAGCTCCCTTCTGGTTATACAGCACGAACCCTTCACTCTTACCAAAGGTGAACGAGCTAATCTCCATAATGTCCTCCTCTTTGATATATTTGTAAATGGTGGCCTCCTTGAACGCCATACCCTTAATCCACATCTTACGATCGGGGTTACGTTTGGGAACCATGCCCGTGTTAGTCCTGTACACCTTGGCCTTCTCGTAGGTCACTCCGGTACATGTGTCAGAGGCGGTACACGCTCTAAATGCGGCCTTGGCAGTCTTGTACTTGGTGTCATTATCATATCCCTCCAGCTCCCAACCGTTCTGGTAACCCCAGACAAAACCGGAGTTGGTGATCTGGGATCCCCGGCGAGTATAGATCATGCTACCCTCCTGCTCCTGTTTATCTAGAGAGCTGTGTAGGGTGAAGTAGGTAGGGGTAACCTGGGTCACTCCCTTACACTTCTTGCTCTTGTGACACTTTTTAAGGGCCTTGTCCCGGGTATTAGCAGATCCTATCTTGTCACTAGTGAACTTGTAGGGTGATTGTAAGATCCAAACGAGTCCACCAAATGTAACGGACCGTGTAATGGACTGGATTCCTCCCTGAAGGTACACTACCCTACCCTTCTTGACACTCGGCTGGGTGTCCTTGTAGAGCCGGTACTTATTCGCTGAGATCTTGGTGACACCCCGACACTTAATGTTCTTGGCACACACTTTCAGTGCACTCTGCAGGTTGGGGTATTTCTTCTTGTTCAGGGGTTCACTCAGGGTGTATCCGTTCATCTGGGTCCAGGTGTAGTCGAAGTAGCTGAGTGCGGTGCTGCCCTTTAGGTAGAGCTTGTAGCCATTCTTCTTGCTTACCTTACTGCCATTGGCAAGTTTAAACTTGCCCGTTTTTGTCTTGACAACTCCCTTACATGATCCCTTCTTAGAGCACGCCACCAGCGCTTCCTTCCTGTTCGTGTATTCCTTCTCCTGGATACCATTCAGGGTATAACCGGACTTGACCGTCCAGGATTTGCCTTCTGCCATCTTCGCTTTTCCCGCCTTCACATAGGCCTCAGCCCCGGGGGTGGGGCTTGCTGAGCTACCCGTGTTGAGGACATACTCATTGGTGGGTTTCTTGGTGACACCATTACACTTGCTGTTCGCCGCACACGCCGTAAGGGCCTCATCCCGGGTCTTGTAGGAGGTCTTCCCAATCTGGCCCTCCAAAGCAGCCGGACCTTGGACATCCCAGGTGTGGTCTTTGAAGGTCATCTCGTAGCTGTAACTACCCTTATCGGATCCTCCCATCAGATATACCTTACCCACTGAACTGTATTTGATCTTGTCCGTCTTGTGGAGGGTGTACTTCCCATTCTTCTCTGTGATTCCCTTACACAGAGCCTTCTTGTAACCCTTACACGCGGCCTTGGCCTTCTCCAGCGTCGCATACTTCTTTTTCCCAAGCTGGAGGGGCAGCCTTGCATCCCCGACCTCAGTCCAGAACACTCCACTGGTCAGAGTGTAGGGTGATCCCTGGATGTAGGCTGTCTTCCCTGACGCACTACTGGGGGTATTCTTGGTGTTGAGACGGTAGTTTGCACTGCCCTCCTCAGTCACACCCTTGCACTTCTTGGACCCGATACACGCGTTCATGGCCTTGGCGAGGGTCTTGTATTTTGTGGTGTCATAGTAACCAGAGAGTTTCTTGTTCTTGTGAACACTCCACATGTAGTTCCCGTGACTCTTGTACTTGCCTGCAGTGGGGGAAAGGGGTTATATCAGTATTACGTGGCATCGATCTACAGTTGGAAACTTGGAATTTGAATTGTACGGGATAGCTGTGACGGTAGCTGCACAGCTAAATCACACACTCACCTAGCAGCTGTACGGCGGTGTGTCCCACACTTGTTACAAACTCAGATCCAGTATTCAGCTGATACTTCTTCCCACTGAGTCGTGTGTAACCCTTGTATTTCCCCTTGGAGGCAAGCACTGCGTTTATCGCCGCCTTGTTAGTCTTCACGTACTTCTTGGTAGGCCCGTTCAGCTTGTAGGGGCTCTTAGCACGCCACATTTGACCTAGCGGGAAAGAAAGTTAGATTAAACAACCGGCTCAATACATTGATCAGTTAGATGATCATCAAATATTATAAATCCAGTAGTTGTAGTGTTTCATACCTCTGTTGATGAAGAAGTACTCCTTCTCATATGTGGATCCCAGCACAAACACCCTTCCTTTGGGTTTACTGACTAGCCCGGTACTACTAGCAAGTCTGTAAACTCCCTTCGGGGTCTTGCTGATTCCAACACACTTCGAGGACAGTTTGGTGCAGACCCGTGCTGCCTTGGTAAACTTCTTGTACTTCTTTCCACCGATGTGCTTGTTAAAGTTGAAGCCCTTCACTTGAGTCCAGTAGTAGTCCTGGGATATGATCAGAGCACTACTCTGAATGTAAGCAGTGGAGGCTTTGTTGGGTTTAAGGGTCGTCCCGGTATTCAGCCTGAACTTATTCTCTCCCTCCTTGGTGACTCCCTTACACCCGGACAACTTCCCACACGCCCGGAGTGCCTTTGATCGGGTTTTGTAGACCTTATTCGTTGCGTCCCCACTGCACTCTGCAGGTTGGGGTATTTCTTCTTGTTCAGGGGTTCACTCAGGGTGTATCCGTTCATCTGGGTCCAGGTGTAGTCGAAGTAGCTGAGTGCGGTGCTGCCCTTTAGGTAGAGCTTGTAGCCATTCTTCTTGCTTACCTTACTGCCATTGGCAAGTTTAAACTTGCCCGTTTTTGTCTTGACAACTCCCTTACATGATCCCTTCTTAGAGCACGCCACCAGCGCTTCCTTCCTGTTCGTGTATTCCTTCTCCTGGATACCATTCAGGGTATAACCGGACTTGACCGTCCAGGATTTGCCTTCTGCCATCTTCGCTTTTCCCGCCTTCACATAGGCCTCAGCCCCGGGGGTGGGGCTTGCTGAGCTACCCGTGTTGAGGACATACTCATTGGTGGGTTTCTTGGTGACACCATTACACTTGCTGTTCGCCGCACACGCCGTAAGGGCCTCATCCCGGGTCTTGTAGGAGGTCTTCCCAATCTGGCCCTCCAAAGCAGCCGGACCTTGGACATCCCAGGTGTGGTCTTTGAAGGTCATCTCGTAGCTGTAACTACCCTTAGCGGATCCTCCCATCAGATATACCTTACCCACTGAACTGTATTTGATCTTGTCCGTCTTGTGGAGGGTGTACTTCCCATTCTTCTCTGTGATTCCCTTACACAGAGCCTTCTTGTAACCCTTACACGCGGCCTTGGCCTTCTCCAGCGTCGCATACTTCTTTTTCCCAAGCTGGAGGGGCAGCCTTGCATCCCCGACCTCAGTCCAGAACACTCCACTGGTCAGAGTGTAGGGTGATCCCTGGATGTAGGCTGTCTTCCCTGACGCACTACTGGGGGTATTCTTGGTGTTGAGACGGTAGTTTGCACTGCCCTCCTCAGTCACACCCTTGCACTTCTTGGACCCGATACACGCGTTCATGGCCTTGGCGAGGGTCTTGTATTTTGTGGTGTCATAGTAACCAGAGAGTTTCTTGTTCTTGTGAACACTCCACATGTAGTTCCCGTGACTCTTGTACTTGCCTGCAGTGGGGGAAAGGGGTTATATCAGTATTACGTGGCATCGATCTACAGTTGGAAACTTGGAATTTGAATTGTACGGGATAGCTGTGACGGTAGCTGCACAGCATTTAGTGTGTGAGTGGATCGTCGACATGCCGCCACACAGGGTGTGAACATACAAACTCAGATCCAGTATTCAGCTGATACTTCTTCCCACTGAGTCGTGTGTAACCCTTGTATTTCCCCTTGGAGGCAAGCACTGCGTTTATCGCCGCCTTGTTAGTCTTCACGTACTTCTTGGTAGGCCCGTTCAGCTTGTAGGGGCTCTTAGCACGCCACATTTGACCTAGCGGGAAAGAAAGTTAGATTAAACAACCGGCTCAATACATTGATCAGTTAGATGATCATCAAATATTATAAATCCAGTAGTTGTAGTGTTTCATACCTCTGTTGATGAAGAAGTACTCCTTCTCATATGTGGATCCCAGCACAAACACCCTTCCTTTGGGTTTACTGACTAGCCCGGTACTACTAGCAAGTCTGTAAACTCCCTTCGGGGTCTTGCTGATTCCAACGCACTTGGAGGACAGCTTAGTACACGACCGTGCTGCCTTAGTAAACTTCTTGTACTTCTTCCCACCGATATGCTTGTTAAAGTTGAAGCCCTTCACTTGAGTCCAGTAGTAGTCCTGGGATATGATCAGAGCACTACTCTGAATGTAAGCAGTGGAGGCTTTGTTGGGTTTAAGGGTCGTCCCGGTATTCAGCCTGAACTTATTCTCTCCCTCCTTGGTGACTCCCTTACACCCGGACAACTTCCCTGTGCGGGCCTCACGGAAACTAGCCCAAAACATCTGGAATAAGCAACGCACCCCACTGAGGGAATGTTTGGGGTACTCAGCCCAGTTGAACCCACCTTCCTTCACAACGGGTCCTCCCTGAATCCACACCGCCCTGCCTCTGAATTTCTTAGCGGTGCTCGTCGTGTAGAGCCTAAAGTTCTTCTTAGCTTCCTTTGTCACACCCAGACACTTGCTGGTAGCTGCACACGCGCTCAGCGCGGCGTTCCGCGTCTTGTAAACAGTCTTGTCTTGGTAGGGTCCGGTGAGGGTGAAAGGACTTTGGTAAGTCCAGGAATATCCAGCATAGGTCATCTTGTACTTCTTCAGGGATACAAGCTCGTCAGCAGCTATGTAGGCTGTAGCTGAACTCTCAACCACTGGGATAGTGTTGGAGTTGAGTCGGAAATTCCGGACACCCCAGTGTGTCACTCCCTTGCACTTGGAGAGTCCAGCACAGGCATTGAGGGCTGAATCACGGGTTTTGTACTTTTTCTTGTTTACTCGGCCCGTCAGCTTGTAGCCCTCGGCAACAGTCCAGTATCTTTTCTGGTGCAGGAGATAGCCGTCTGAGATAGGGAGACGTGTTATCAGTGATAAGGCGCGGTGTCAACGGTCAAAACATAACCGATGATCCATATCTATAATATCAAGGCAGAGAGAGAGAGATAGAGAGAGAGAGAGGCTCTCTCTCTCTCTCTCTCTCAGAGAGAGAGAGAGAAATTATTTCTAAGAAATATATTTGATCACTTACTTCCTTGAATCCAACATTGGTAGCCCTTTTTGGTTTTGACGGTTGTACCACTGTGCAGCCTGAACTTCTTGGTTCCTTCCTTTGATACCCCATTACAGTCACTAGTACCGGCACACACCTTGTATTAGGGAGTGAGTTGGAGTGTGAATCTCGTGTATTATGTAGCTCGTAGCTTGGTTTAGCTCATATTTCCAAAATATGGTTGCCTTGTCACACAGCGATAGAGCTGCCAATTCATTGAAATCATGATTAAATTCAGTATCAATTCCCTATTCGTTTACCACAGGTCTCTCTCATGGTGAAAGTCTCGAAATCGTTACCATGGTTACCCACTCTTACCTTCATGGCGGCGCTATCAGTTTTGTAGGTAATGGAGTTGTAATAACCAGAGGTCAGCTTGCA
>AVPN01000880.1:22754-33957 GCA_000695325.1 Pleurobrachia bachei
TTTTGCACGTGCATGATCTAAGCGCTCCTACTAGTTCAATATGAGCGCGGCGTCACCGATTTAAAAGCGCGTTCACATATTTGCGCGTGTTCAGTGATCCCCAGAGATCACTAACGTGACGTCATCCGACAATAGCTCCTGACCCTGTTCTGCACGCGGAGCGCGCGAGAACTGTGGTCAGAGCATTGGCCTGACAGCTATCTTATCAGGAACCGGAACTTGCACGCGCAAATACGACGCAGCGCATGGTGCGCGGAAAGTTTTTGCGCGTGAGCGGTTCGCTTTCTTAAAAATCGCACTTTATTTCGATCGCCAGAAAAAGAAATTGACGCGACGAAATAATTTTCAGGGAGCGGCTTTTCGGACATAATTCGCGCGTTACATTAAAAGCAACGCATTTATTAATGCGCGCGATATTTCCCTACCTGCACAAATTGAAATTAGACTTTTGCTGTTTTCTGAGGTTTCCTTTTCAGTTTTCATGTCGCATTCTGTCGCTCCACGCACTTGGAATGCTCTATACGACCATCGCCTGACGCCTACAGCCAACAAGGAACACGTACAGGCTTCTAAAGTTTTTAAAAATGCCTAAAAAGCGTTATAAAATCCTCCGTGGCGGGTGACCGTCGGTTCTTACGGCTCCGGCCTCCGCCCCGGACCCCGCGTCGCTCTACCCCCTACACCCTCAACGGCGTTCCACGTCCTGCTGTGGATCCGCTTATAGCCCATATAGTGCTGGACACACTTGGGCTTTCGCGAAAGAGACCCATGCACTGCCCCTACCCAGTACGAAAAAAGCGGTAGAAACGCGAGTCGCGATTGGACATCGGAGGGCAAAAATTGCGCTTTAGCCCCTTTCCTAAACCACTGTGATTAGGAAATCGTATTTACAAAATGGTTTTGTGATCAGCAACCCCTTAATTTAGTAGTATGAGAGGAGAGGTGTTATACTCACAGGAGGCTCAAATTGTTAACGCACTAGAGGACCGGAAGCCCAAAATGCAGTGGTGCTTGTGTCCGCTGAACTCTGAGGATTTTACCGGGGACATCTTTCTACCCGATCAGGGGGAGGTCAACATTGGACGGGCAATTCTAGGGGTATGTAAACACGATTATTTGTAATGAACATTTTGCCTTTTAGAAAATCCTAATTGCAACATGAACACCACGCATGGTACACCCTGGAAATTTGGGTTACTTTTTATTATACTCATTGAAACTATTTGATCACTGATCACATTATAAGCTCTCTCCATTCCTCCCCAGATTAACGACAGGAAGATCTCACGGAACCATCTGGGGATCAGGATCCAGGACAGAGAGCTCTCAATTAAACTGGTGTGTACACTGGGACATATTATAGCTAGCGTGTCATGTATGTGTTGATTGAGCGTTCATGGTTCTAGGACTCCTAGTCGACCTAGTCCCAGGGGGTGTTTATATCAACTAAACTGTATGTTTATGTGTTGGTGGGGCAGGGGTGTCTCTTGTATACTGCACGCACCGGTGCTGTCTCTTGTATACTGCACCGGTGCTGTCTCTATAAAACAGAGAGTGACACACACAGTGCAGTTTTGTTTCCGTATTCCTGCCAATACAGCCACACCCTCTAGCTCCGTGTGTGTTTTGCACCGAGCGTCTTCTCACACTATCTGTGTGTTTTGCACACACCGTTCTGAGGAACATAGTTTACACATGACAAACCCCCTTCCCTTGTTCCACCCTCTCTTATCCCCCGGGTTTTAGTATAACAACCCCCTCCCTCTCCCAGTCCAAATAAGTCTAAACTCTAGGAGGACCTTATGTCTAAAAAGTATAGTATAACAATCCTCCCTCCCTCAGTTGCACAAGAACCCCTGCCACGTAAAGAAGGCTGGTCAGTCACTACCTCAGGAGATCCCATCAGGTCACTTCATCAAGCTAACAGAGGGCGACCAGATCAGCCTCATGATGGCTTATGCCTACGCAGTTGATTTTAAAGATATCTCAGAGGCCCAACCGCCCAAGTTCCGACCCCGGACTAACTCAGCCCTGACTACTGTGGATGATGGGGTTAATATTACCCGTATTACCAACAGACATCACTATGTAGCATATCAACCTACAGTGCCCCGACACTTGGAAAGAGGTAACTTTATAGCTCAAAATGACCGTGTGTGTGTGACGGGCTTGTGACGGGCTTGTGTGACGGGTGTTTTGTAACAGGTACTTTCGAGGGTACCTTGGAAGGTATCATTGCAATGGGGGGAGGGGCGGCCCCGGGGGTGTGAGACAGTTACGTAGAATGAATGTGTAGAAAGTTGTGGAAGTTATGAACTGAAAACAATGAACTAAAGAGGAATGTTCTCCATTACTGTTTATACGTCACTCGAAGTGATGTTTGTCTCTTGTTAATTCAATAATTTTTCATTTAGGGGGAAGCACTGGTCGGTAGTAGCAAGCTATCATAATACCAGCGTCCAGCAAGCAACTTTAGTGGCCCAGGGGCCATGGATTTCATACAAATCTTATGGTCCAATTCCACTTCCACAGTTATAGAATAAACCGGTTTTAGATGTCTCCTTCAATTCCTCTCCCAGGAATCTCCCATTCACCCCACTACCCCAGGTTTGGAAGAGGAAGAAGAAGTTGATGAGGAGATCCCGAAAGGTCCCCTTGAATCACACATGAGTTACCGAGACCCAGACAAAGGTAATCACAAAGATTATTACAGTCGGACCCCGATTTACCGGGATGCTCGGGGGAAAGGGTTTTGCCCGGTAAATCGGGGTGCCCGGTATATCGGGGTGATAAACCGTTAATTTCCTAAATCGGGGGAAGGTTTTCCTCCCGGTAAATCGGGGTTCCGGTAAATCGGGGCCCGGTAAATCGGGGTCCGACTGTATATATAGCATCTATCGATATGGTTCTAATCGGTGTTCAAATTTAACTGATTTGCTGCGTCTCTTTACTACGTGTGTTGCTCTACGAGCATCATTCTACTTGTTCTCAATGTTTTAGTTGACCATTCCACTGACTCTACTAGTTCTCAATGCTGTTAGTTGACCATATTCCACTAATTTCCAGGAGGCCCACCGTATTTTTTCCAATCTTGCCTAGATAGCAGTAAGGCTGCTGCAGGAAGCTCTAAAAGTGAGAGAACTATACCGTGTATCACTTGATCATTATTGTACATGTCCATAAAATCATCATGCTACAATAACTAATTTTAACCAGAACAAGAATAACTGCATTATGTTTCATAATGCTATGTTTCCCCGCCAGCCTTTCATTTCTAACATGAAGGCGGGACAGACATTTCGGATTATATATATCACTCAAACAGTATAGAACAAATCCTTGTGTTTTAGTAGCACTAAATTGCGCGCCGCATTGCGGAATTGCGCGCCACACATTTCCTGAAAACGTGCCATTGATGTTGTTTATGAAGGAGCAGGTTGTTGTGTGCGCGGCTCTAGTTCCTACATGTTGCCCTCGCAACCTGAAACGGGACAAGAGAGAGTGCTACACATAGTCAGTATATCCCTTGAGATTTCTAAACCCCTATGCCTTTTTGCAAAAGGCATCCGGGTGAAGGCCTTCGGCCTTCACCCGGGCGGGGAAAAAATGCATCTCACTGAACAAGGGACCATTATCTTGAGGTTCCTGTGGGGGAAAACAATATAAGGCCTGGATTTTGGAATTTTTTATATTGTATGTACATATATGTAAGTTGTATATATAAATATATAAAAATATATAAAAATGCAGTCGGACCCCTTTTTAACGGCATTCTCGGGGGAAAGGGTTTTGTCTGTTAAATAGGGGTGTCCATTAAATGGGGGTTGAGCATATTTGGCCCATAAAACCCTATTTTTGTCCAAAATGCTATACTAAAACACCTCTAGTGTAATTAATTAATTAATTAATATGTGCAATATCCATGTATTTATGACATGATCATTTCTGATTAGAAAGAGAAAATTATAAAATATATTTTTTTCTTAAAAGGCCCCTGATTATAGGCTATAACAGCTAGGGTCTATACTAGGCCCACTGATAGGCTAACAGCTATAGGGTCTCTACTAGGCCCACTGATAGGCTAACAGCTATAGGGTCTCTACTAGGCCCACTGATAGGCTAACAGCTATAGGGTCTCTACTAGGCCCACTGATAGGCTAACAGCTATAGGGTCTCTACTAGGCCCACTGATAGGCTAACAGCTATAGGGTCTCTACTAGGCCCACTGATAGGCTAACAGCTATAGGGTCTCTACTAGGCCCACTGATAGGCTAACAGCTTGTTTTGTTCAAACCTTAATTTTTAAAATGTAGTTAGAACCTGGCAACTAACAGCTAGGGTCTCTACTAGGCCCATTGATAGGCTAGGCTCTCTGCTAAATAACCGGTGAAACATACTTTGATCCTTGGACCCCCTCCCCTTTAACAGCATCAACTCTGCTTTTACTCAATAGCGGTATGTCAGTTTGTCACGAAGACCAAGCAGGCAAATTAATGCTCATGGTTTTAGTTGACTCTACTAGTTTTCAATATTTTTAGTTGACCATATTCCACTTTGATTTCCAGGAGGGCCACCGTATTTTTTCCAATCTTGCCTAGATAGCAGTAAGGCCGCTGCAGGAAGCTCGGCAAGTGAGAGAAGTGAGAGAACTATACCGTGTATCACTTGATCAAGCTTTAGCTGAAATTAACGTTTATTAATTATATTCGTTCATAAAATCTCCATGCTATAAATAACAACAAATTTTAAGAAAAAGAATAAAAAGTATAATTTCTAACTGTCCAATAGTTTAATATTTAACAAAATAGCTAATCCATACATCCCACTCCCAGAGGTACCTGGACCTGATCGATATCATAACGATTGGTTGATTGTAGCATACACGGAGGATGTCCGACAGGTGAGAAGATGTCTTTCTCTCTCTCCCCATTATCCTCCCGTATTGCCCCTCTTATCCTCCCTTGTTGCCCCTCTTATCTTCCCTTATTTGCCCCTCTTATCTTCCCTTCTTTGCCGTCAGGTCGCCCCGGACATCCCCGGCTCCCCTGACTCGGACCAGGAACAGGAAGAGGGGGATGATGATGATGATGCCCCGAACAGCATGTTCTCAAACCACAGCGAGGAGAAACCCAGTTACAGGTAGGTGTGAGGGGAGTTGGAGGGAGGGGTAGAGACTAGGGAGTGATGGTAGGGGGAAGAGAGGACGGTGTAGGGGAGGGGTGGGTAAGTGGGATGGGGAGGAGTAGGGGGATCTATAGGTTGGTTACAAAATATAACCCAGCTCTGACAAGGTATTTTCATCACCAAACATCTAGGGGGCTGCAGCAGCAGCTGGTATAAAGGTGTTTTAGCAGAGCTGCAGGGAGAATTGTTGATAAACATTAGGATCATGAGTCATACAGCCATGTCTAGTCCACCACCACGCCTAAACTTCACAATTACTTGCGAACATAACTTGCTGCAGTGCAATATGCAACAAAATAATACAAGGATGTGAGTCTGATAGGCAGTATAATAGTAATTGTTAGATTAAAGACATAAATTACTAAACTCACATTTCCTTGCTTGTACAAATAATTTCCTTTTCTTATCAGCTGTTGTTCAAATGTACAGTTCCCCCAAAATACACATGATGCAAATTGCAAATGAATGACGTCAGTTCTTATCACATTTCTACATTACAGCTCCCTCTTCTTCATTCTTGTGTGATGAAATGCCATAATTCACTTTACCATGTCTACATGGAACACACTTCATATCACACGACACACATCTAGACGCATCTATAACGCAGGGGGCAGGGGTAATAATACCTCACACCTCTCTCCTCCGTTATATGGGACAGGGGGGTATAATTATCCAAAGTACTAACCCCACACTAACCCCATGACACCTCTCTCCTCTCCGCAGGATATTATACAAACAGAACCAGCTCCCCAAAAAGAAAGAAGTATTATGGAGGAACATTTGCGGAAAAACACCCAGCAAAAACGACTAGCTTCCTATCATGTATTACATTGCGGGATAATCGTGAGAGAAAGAGAGAAACACTCTGAAGGAAGAAGAGAGACCAGGGATAGATGACAGATGTGTATAAAATATGCGTATGTTTGTTCGCCGTTACAGCATTTTGGGAGAGAGGGAGAGAGAGGGTGATCTAAGACTTCCGGTTTGACAATTCTCAAGTATTTTTTTGATAAAGTGTGATATAGGACACCAGTAGAGCTGCGTGTGCCACATTAACCCACAACTAGTTCCTTGAATTCTGTATAAAAACTGAGCGATTTCTGAGAGACGTACACTTTATATATGATAACACACTGCAAAGTGAGTCCCGACTGACTAATTTTATACGGACCGTAACTAGGTAATTCCTTTACCCCTTTAGGTGTATGTATTTATGTGTGAATCATGATCGTGTACCTGATTAAGTCAATTCGTGATTAGAAATAGTAAATTAGAGACGAGATTTATTTAGTAAAGAGAGATGTTTTTTGTTTTTTATGTCCCATATATATATTGTGAAACCCCCATTTGTTAAGTAAAGCATTTCAACAAACTATAGATGCAGCGTTTATGTTTGTCTTGTGTCGGAACACATATTATTACAGGTGTGCATGTGTGATCTCTCTTAGCTCCCCGCCATCTCTCTCCCATCGCTGTCTCTTTTCTCCCTCTCTCTCCCCCATTTGCATCTGTGTCTCTCTCTTTTTCTCTCTCCCATCCTCACGTGTCACGTATAATATCTGGTTGTATGTCACACACATGGATTTATAATGAAAAGTTTGTTTTAGACAATATGTACAATTCGGACATAACCCGGGTAGTGCTGGTTGGAAAATTAAATTGAAACACTGAAACCTCAAGTTGAGGTCCTCACCCAAATAAAGAGCACTGTTGTTGGAAAGTGAACCACCTTCGTGTGGTTACTCGATTATCAATGAAGTTAAAGGGAGCTGTGCGAGTGTGTCCAATACAACAACAAAGTGTGACAGTAGAAAACATATTGTTCTAGAACAGAAGTTACCACGACTAAACCTATCCAATGTAATGATAGATCTAGTGGCATTTTATACCATAATGTTCGGTAGATCGCCCACCACTAACTTGTTCGAACGTCCCTCCCCGTGGGTCACTAACTATATCTAGTGTGTCTACAGCCATGTTATTCAGTGATGCCGTGGCCCCTGTCGTGGAATACTTCAGGAACAATCCTCTGTCATACCAGGGGGAACCAATGTTATATGAACCAATGGATGGACTCGACAAACGACGGTATGGAGACGTGTTTTTTGATTTCTCATTTAGATACCATTCTCACTACGTCTTTTCAACTCCTTACTCCAGTCCAGCCATCATCCAATTCATTGCGATGCACAATTAATTTATCACACGCATACTCGCATGGCCGGTTCATCATATTATGTATAATAATAATAATAATAATATTTCGCGCTTATATACCGCCCATACCCGACGGAAACATGTCAAAATATTGGCGATGCTCCGCCTGGTCATCAGAGCGGTATATCCTCAAGCATATATATGACACACACTAACACTTCTGGTTGAAAAAACAATATATAGAAGCCAATATTAACTGGACTTATAAAAACTGGTGGAATAACTGGTCCCATAAACCTGTAGATATAAATTTAAACACACTTTACTCACACCTGCTGGGAAAAAAAGGTTACTAGGTAGTGATTTATTAGCATGCCAGAGAGAGGATGACACCGACTGCCCTCAGGCTCCACAACTACAACACACATTACAACTCAGCCGCGGGTTCCCCATCACCTACTCCAAAAGCTCCAACGAAGAGATGTGTCTTCAGACGGGCCTTGAAGCTATCCACATTGGGGATTGACCTGAGCTCCAGGGGTAGCTCATTCCAAATAGTAGGCAGGAACACTGATAGTCGCCTACGTCTCAACTTAGAGTGAGCGTTGATGCTTGTCATCTTTGGGTGTTTCAATCTGTACGGATCAGTAACACTAGTCATCCTTGTTGATATCTAGTGTGTCTACAGCCATGTTATTCAGTGATGCCGTGGCCCCTGTTGTGGAATACTTTAAGAACAATCCACTGCCATACCAGGGGGAACCCATGTTATATGAAGCAATGGACGGACTCGACAAACGACGGTATGGAGCTCTTGTTTTATTTCTATCTCTTTTTGTTGGGACACTCACTCCGTCTTTTCAGCTCCTTACTCCAGTCCTCCAATTCATTATGGATCACGATTAATTTATCACACGCATACTCGCATGGCCGGTTCATCATATTATGTATCAATCCATGAAACATAATCTCTCTTTTCACCAGTAGGGTATTCCGTATTAGGGAATTCTCTACGCCGCTGCAACATCTAAACCACTATGATCATGATCTCTGCAGGTTACCCGATGTTATAGAGGGAGTGAAGGAGCGAGAAGATATGTTTCTGATGGGAGAAAGGAGGCAAGAGAAGAGGGTAAACAGTGCAGGGTGGACAAAGGAACAGGAACATACTGCTGACGTCATGCTCGGTGGGTGTAGGATAGTATAGTTCAAACAAAATACAAGAATTGGAATATTTGTTATTTCTCAATAATCAACACCCTAAAATCCTGTCTCTAACACACCCTCCATAGTCCATCCTCCTCCTATCCCTAAACAGGACTAGTCCACATGCTTGTTGGGGGTGTTGATGAGGCCCACGATCTCGTCCTACCCCACTCTCTTCCCTGTGACACAGAATGGGGAGGTCCTGCAGTCCTCGACTCCGCAGCCCTGGCCACAGCCACCTACACCCACGCTCTAGTGCACCGGACAGAGGGAGGGCACGTGGGGGAGCTGGGTATGATTGGGTGGAACAATGCTCTGACGTGGTTCAGAGAGACCCCTACTGAGTGTGTGTTGTTCGAGAGGTTTGGGAGGGTGGCTGAGAGGGTTAGAGAGGGATGGAAGTGGGAGAGCGAGGAGGACAGGGTGAGGTGTCAGGGAGGTGATGGGTGGAGGGAGGTGGTTGGGTTGTTCTCACAGGAGGGAAAGAGTGAGGGAGTTGAGAGGTTTTGTAATGCGCTACATAATGCTGAGATGGAGATGGTTTTGGAGCATTGTAATCGAGTTGTAAACAGTGGCTGATGACAATAGAGACCCCGACCCACAGATAGAGAGTGATCAGTGACCATCTTCAGAGTTCAGACTCAGAGTTCAGAGCAAGTTTTATTTGGTTTTTAGACGAATTTACATGGTGATATTTCTAAGAAATCATGTTGAAATTATTATTGGCTTGACCCGACCACCAAAACCACAGTTGTTTTCATTTTGTTGTCCTGCAGAACTGTTAGTTTGTCAAGTATGATAGGTCGGGAGCTAGCACCGCCTAGCACTAGCCTTCATCTCACCATCTTTCTCATCTTTCTCTCTCTACCCCTGTATTACTGCTCCATGTTTACTCGACCCAAAATGTTTGTGCATGCGCATATGTGAGACATCAGACACATAAATAAATATGTCCCCTCTTCCACCATATCCTTCATTGACTAGCGGCGGAGGGCTGGTGTGGCGGACATTGCTAGTCGTTGTTCTCTTAGTTAAAGTAACAAACTCTCCCTGTTTGGAGTAGTTAAAACAAACCTGGTCTTCTATGAGAAATTCTGTGGGTTTGGGATACTCTTGGGAGAAATTTAGATGCACATAAATTACACATGTTTTGTACCCATATTCTAGTAATAAATTCCCACAAAGATTGGTCTCTCAGTAGACGCACACGGAAACACCACCAGACACCTGCAGGTCGGGAGAGAGATTGGTCACATCTGGTAAAGAGATAGGCCAAACCTATAAAAAAACGTGACCCCGCTGTATCAGAAAAAGTCCGTATCATCTCTGGTTTCTGTTACATACAGAGTGTGTCCCCCTCCCGGCCCCCTCTTTATCCAATTACCATCCCAAATTTGGGAATTGGAATTACATTTCCCCTAGCTGGGAAGTGGCAGTTCTATTTCTTACAAAATTAGTCGCTCACTTGCTTGCAGGGGTTGCATACAATATGAAGCTGCACTCTGTTGATTTGGATTTGGACATGTTCCAAGGGCCTACTGCAAGTCATACGAGACATCAGCAGTCACCTGACTGTTGTGTGTGATAGTGGGTGAGCGAGGGGGGAGAGAGAGAGAGAGAGAGTGAGTGAGTGAGAGAGTGAGAGAGTGAGTTAGAGTATGTTTGTGAGAACTGAGAAAGAGAGATAATTTTAGACATTTCCTTTTAAAGTCACACGACTTTAAGGAAATCTAAACCGTTCCTTGAGTAGGATCAACAATTCCTACTTCATTTCTTATCAGATTACATAACAGATTAGGCCATCACATCGCATTATCAGATCATATTGAAGCATTACTATTACCTTGTGCATAATCAGATCATGTCACCCTGGATATAAGTATTTCATGTTAAACTGTTATTTGTTTCCACCCCTCCCTCCCAACATACACCTCTCCACTACAATTGAGTTAGCACAGAACAACTGCAGACAAGAACTGACAGAGGTGCTGCACAAACCATGTAATTCATATTATGTGTGTATGTGGGTTTGTTTGTACGCATCTTTAATTTTAAAACTCGGTTTTAAATCACCCTTTCTCATATGTTATCAGTTGCACCAGATGCTCAAGTGTATTAATACAGTTGCAAATGAGATAAGAGAAAGGGTTAGAATTTGTCTTCTTCTCACCATTCTCTTGTTTCACCGAACCATCCAATGTATTGAGAATACAGAAACTGGGGGAAAGTACTAACAGTGCACCTAGAAACCGGAGATTTGATTATCCTAGGGAGATCTCCACGCACCCTGGTTTGTTTTCTGCAGATCAAATATCGAACTGGGTGCTGAGCGCGATCTCCACACGACTCAAGTGTAGACTTGTGCGCGCAGTACGAAGAGCGCGCAGCTCCAGGACCGTGCTGAGAGGTAGCTGTGAACAGTTGTTCGGAAGCAAGTGAGTCAGGTTGTGCGTGACTTTACGGCCCATATATGGTGGTATTATGGTCACAAGGGTCATGGGTTGGGGCTGGTATTATGGTTAGCATAATTTCAGATCAACCCATCCGTCCGTAGATCTGAATTGAGATTGGATTGGTGCCGGCACCCCGGCCCTTGTCAGCGCGGATCGATCTGGTAGACTGCGCGCGGTCGCACGTGCAAACTGAGTGTACA